>PVJO010005510.1:0-97743 GCA_004026905.1 Hystrix cristata
GCGGGGCCGGAGAGGGCGCGGGGTCGGGGCGCGCGGCGTGCACGGCGCTTGGCCCGCAGCTGGAGCGACCCCTGCCAAGCCCCGCCAGCTCTGCCCATCTATGACCCGGCCGGTAGGAGGACGCGGACGAGACATTTTAAAAACTAAAATCTGCGTTTCATTTTGAAATCTGGTTTCGGTTTTCACGGAGCCCCGGGACTGAGGCCCGCGTGGACCTGGCTGTGAGGGACTCGACGCCCAGGTGCTGGGGCCTCCCCTGCGCGCGGCAGCTCTGCCCTCCGTAGAGGCCCTGGGCGTCACAGGGGCTCCTTCTGTGGCCTTCACTGCGCTCAGAAATATTGCAATAATGAGTTTATACCCTCCTTAACAGTGTAAGGCCTTGTACTAATACACGACTTGGGATCCTGGTACGTTTTCCATTTAACTCTATCGGATACAACATTTCTGTCATACACTGCTATCCTGTGGCCGCGGTTTCCTCGTTTGCAGAAGTGGGGACAATCACGCTGCTTACTTGGTAAGATGGTTGCGTAGACTAAATGACTTAGTAAGCATAAATAGCTAACAACAGGGTTTTCAGGAGGGTCGGAATTCAGGAAATGTTCGCCCTCATCCTCGTTCTCATCCACCAAACAAGCAATGCCATGCTGAGAGGGTTTTCCCCTAATTAATGTAATTTCTGTCGTATTAATTCCGAGAAGCTTTTGAAATCATTGAAACACAGGATTGTGTTTGCTCATTTTTGTCCCCCAAAACTGTATTAATAAATATGCAGATCCTTTCCTTAAATTATGCTTTCCAGAAAAAACACGGTGAAGTTAACGTTTTATAAGGAGGTCCTGTAGCCGGAGCGGTGAGAACTATGAAAGGCTCTCTTAACTCTAGGTGAACGCTTTAGGAATATTTGACAGCATTTTTGTACTGTATCTACACTTTTTTTTATTCTTTGTACGCATCTGTTCATGTGGTTTAGCATTTGTCTAGAGTCAAAGATTCGTCACTTTGGGCCATGCTTATTAATTTCTACCTTTGTGTCTAGTTTTTGGTTTACACGTGTTTATAGAGTAAGCAAAAGCTCTGATGGCACTATCAGGTCGCCTGGGCTCCTGCGGAGAGGCGGCGCTACTCTGGAACCCGATCTGACAGGGTCCCAGACAGCTCGATTCTCCATGGCACATCCAGGACTCCAGGCACAAGATCATGTGTCAGTCGTAACAAGCTGGGCCGTTTGTTTTTGCCATAATGGTGTATTTAAGCTTTTAGAAACAACCTGATAGTTAGCCTTTTATTTGGAATTTGAAAAAGGAAAGATATTTCACTTTCCTGCAGATAATTGTCTTTATTTCCCATCAAAAATTTTTTGACAGTGCTCGTTGTGAAATTCGGGGACACTCTGCCACTGAGCTACATGTCCAGCCCTTCTTAGGTTTTTATTTTGAGACAGAGTCTTGCTAGTGCTCAGCCTGACTTCCAACTTGTGAGCCTCCTGCCTCAGCCTATCAAGCAGCTGAGATTATGTATGTGTGCCACTATGTCCAGCCTCAAATTAAGTTTTAATAACCTTTTGGAGCTGGGTGTGAGGGCACATGCCTGTAATTCCAGTATTCTAGGAGGCAGAGTGAGGAGGATCAGAAGTTTGAGCCCAGCATGGGCAATTTAGTGATTTAGCAAGACCCTGTCTCAAAGCAAAAAAAAAAAAAAAAAGTGGGAGGAGGCTGTGGCTGGGGATATAACTCAGTGAGAAGGCCCTGGACTCAACTCTCAGTACTGAAAATATAAAAGAAAAGGAATCACCTTGGTTTTCAACAATGTGGATACTTTTTCACTTATAAGAAGCAAAATCAACAAAACAAGTCCCCCAAAACCCCTGAGGATGGTGTTTTGTGACTGGTAGCTGCACCCCTGGAAATGTTCTTTGAGTCTTTGAGTTATAGCCAAGACCATATTCCATGAGCTACTGACTCTGTCTTACAGTCAAAATGAAGGCTCAGCTCCCAGTAACAGGGTTATATATACAGAGCTACACAGAAACACCCGTATTTCAAAAGTAGCGATACGCTGAATTTTTCCATAAAGGAATTAAGGTTAGTTTACAACAAAGTCACATAGAACAGTAACAAGAGAAAGCAGAGAAAATTTGAGCACAGGAAATGACTCAGGAGGAGAACACAAGAGTGTGCCAGTAGAACCTGTAGAACTTTCTGGGGTGGTGGAAATGTGCTACATTTAATTAATTTACATGTAGAAAGTCATGTCTGTCTAGTGATGTGTGTCTAATGATATGTGTCTACCTGACAGGACCGCACAGGTCTAAATTGTTTTTGTAGCGGATGTTAACATCCATCTCTAGAGCAGGGCATAGTGGCACACGCCTCCAATCCCAGCACTTGGAAGGCTGAGGCAGGAGGATCGCAGAGAGTTTGAGGCCAGTCTGGGCTACGTAGTAAATTCAAGATCAGCCTGAACTATATAGGGAAATTCTGTCTAAAACAAAGCAAACTGAAACAAAAAAAATTTATCTCTAGAAAAGTAAACTTGGTAGTTAACATGGAAATGTCATTTAGAAGGAAAACATATTTCATGACTTTCCTCATTCACCCTCCAAATTATCAATGGCCTTGGAGGAAGCAGAGTTATAAGGAAAATTTCTGTGGACTTTATTTTTTTTTAATACAAGTTTGCATTATACAGTGTTTACATTCTTTGCGTGGAGTTGGTACATGTACACGACACCTCTCAGTCCCTTTTTCAGGCACTTTCCCTCCTCTCTGCCTCCATCTCTTGATCCTTTCCCCTTTGAAAAAGATCTCTCTCCCTCCTTCCTATTATCTCTCTTTTATTTTTCTCTTTATATTTTGGGTTTCTTATATAAGAGAAACCATGTAATATTTAACCCTGTATGTCTGATTTATTTCACTTAACATTGTGGTTTCAAGGTGCATCAATTCTCCTATAAATAACTCAAGTTTATCTTCGTTTGTAGCAGAGTAGTGCTCCATGGTGTACAAAAACCACATTTCCTTTATCCATTCTGTTGATGGACTTAGAGGCTGTTTCCAAGATTTAACTACTGTGAGTTGTGCTGCTCTAAACATGGGGATGCATATGTCACTGTATGTGATGCCTTTAGTTCTTGAAAGGGGAAATCCTAGGTTAAATGGAATTTCTACTTTTAGTTTTTTGAGGAATCGCCATGCTGATTCCTATAGTGGTTGTACTAGTTTATATTCCCACCAACAATGTAGAAGGTTCTTTTCTCCCCCACAGCCTCTCCACCGTTTATTATTATTTGATTTCCTGATCATAGCCATTCTTTCTGGAGTAAAATGGAATCTCATTGTTGTTTTAATTTGCATTTCTGTAATGACCATGTATTTACCAGCCCTTTGTACTTTTTCTATGAAGTGTCTGTTCATTTCAGTTGCCCATTTTTGATTGGGTCTTTTATTCGTGGGCATCCGTTTTTTAGATCCTTGTATATTCTAGAGGTTAGTCCTTTGAGGAATAGCTGGCAAAAATGCTTTCCCATTCTGTAGGTTGTCTTTTCACTCTGTTGGTTGTTTTCTGTGCTGGGCAGAAGTGCTATAGACTTTATTATTGGGTCACTTTGATAGATTATCTTATGAAAGTCTATTCAATTAAAGAATTGGGGCTTTGAGAGATGGCATCAGTGAATGTGGCCTGCTTTCTAAATCTTTAGAATTATGTGTAATTACATTAACCTTTGTAGAAAATTTTAAAGTATGTGGGTGAGCATTAAGAAATTGAATCTCTAAAAATGCTACCACTCAGAGACATAATTACCATTAATATTTTAATGTGTGCTTTTCCAGACTTTTGTCCCATACAGCCATTAAATTTTCCTTGCTAGGTCCTAAAATACCCAACTCCTTCCATGGGAGGAAAGTTCATTTGGGAGGTGAGGGACACTTTACCTTTGCCTTGGACCTCCCAGGCTAGCACTGGTCCTGCCGCCTTCTCCCTAATCCTCCCCTACTCTGCCTCTGGCCGCACTTCAGGGCAATGATTCTGGTACCTATCAGGGCCCTGTAGAAGGAAAGAGGAGAAAGGTCGCAACTGTAATCTGTTCCGCACTGTGATGCGTCACCCAGCCTTGATGCTGTTCACACTGCGCTGGATGCTTAGTGGCACCCTTGGCTCCCGCCCCCTGTTGCTGTATGACTCTCAGAAATGCCCGCGAGAAGCTCTGGGTTAGTGGAAAGCCCTGCACTATTGCTAACATCTTCCAGAGACTTGCAGCTTCCAGTGTGCATGTGGGAGAGGAGCTGAAACAGAGGCAGAGGTATAACATAAGCTGATGAAGCAGTTTCATCCTTTTGCATGTTAATTTGCTGTAGGAGTTTGATGAGCAAGTTTATCAGTTAACCTCCCAATAAGAAAAAGCACAAAATGAAAGGAACTTTTGTGGGAGCGAGTGGGCAGGATTGGGGGAGCCAACACATGGCAAGCTTCAATGGATGGAAACCATCCCGCTCTGGTCTGCTGCAGCCAGATGTGGGGGGGAGTACCAGAGGTGAGGTGCATGGAGGCGGCCCTTCTAGGGCTGTGATGGCCATGGAGGAATGGGGCACAAGTCCCCTGGCCTTTCTCTCTCTCTCTGTTCCCTGCCCGCTGATTCTCCTTTGGCCAAACCCAGAGGGAAGCCCACTTCCCACATGGTGAAGGAGGGCAGTCAGCCAGCCCCACAGAGGGAACAGGAAGGGGGCCGAAGAACCACCATCAGCAAGGGGTCCAGAGGCTTTGTGCCTCTGTGGAATGAGAAATTTCTTACAGGAAATGAAAATATATCATGAGATTAGAAAGAAATAGGCAAATTGTTTTGAAAACTAAAGCACATACGCGTGTAGGCCAACACTGCTCTTTTTTTTTTCTTTTTTTGTGGTGCTGGGGATCAAACTCAGGGCCTTATGCTTGCTAGGCGAGCACTCTAACCACTGAGCTAAATCCCCAGCCCCCCAACGCTGCTCTTGACTCTAGTTGTGTTTAATGCAGGATGCCGAATCATTCTAGTCTTTGATTCTGCAGGATGTGAGTTTTTGTTTAATCCTTCCCATTTCGACTCACTTGTCCTGCTTGGTGCACTAAAACAAATATTTACTGGTGCCTGTGCAAACAGTTGGTTGTCTTACATACCTTGCACTTGTACAAAATGACTTCTCCTGTTGCTTGTTTTTTCCCTTCTTTCACAGAAACTATATCAGAAGACTCAGAGTTTGAAAAGGCCTTAGAGTTCCCCACTTGAAACCTGAGAATTAGCTACTAAGAGGCAGTTTTCCCATGTGAATGGCACAGGAAAACAAGAAGTGATTTAATAAGTTAGTGTCAAGAACACAACACATTGTGATACCTTTCTCAATTGAAGTGCATGTTTTTAGTCTCGAGGAATTTGACAGCATAATTATTAAATTTTATTATGTACATTCAGGAGGAAAGTTAGAACCACACCCGATTTGCTTGTGTGGCAGATTTGCATTCCTTTGGTCCCACTTGTCAGTTGTGCTGGGTGTCTTCGGCCCATGCAAGTAGTTCACGGTCTCCTCTAGCATTGGGCCAGGAAGTACCAGTGTTCCAGCAGTAGGGGACCAATGTTATATCCTAGCCCTTACCTTAGGGGTGACAGGGGGTGTGTGTGTGTGTGTGTGCGCGCGCGTGCGTGCATGCGTGCATGTGTACCCATGGATGGGATCCTAGAACATCTTGATATCAACTCAGTTCTTTTGGCGGGGAGCGTGCAGGGAATCGAACTCAGGGCCTCAGGCTTCCTAGGCAAATGCTCTACCAGTTGCGCTAAATCCCCAGCCCCCAACCTGGTTTTAAAATTGAGTTGTGTGCATTGTCCTATAATCACTTGGGTTAATAAGAAGCTCTCTTAAAATAAGGCTCTACCCTTTCAAGTTTAAATAACCTCAACGTTTATTCCTTAGTAAAAGTAATTTGCTGGGTATCATCTCGTTTCCCTCTTATTATATCATGATCAGTTTCAGTAAAAGATAGATTGCTTTTGAAATGGGTATGAGGAGGAATCAAGGATGTGGAGCAGATGGGCATGGCTGGGAAAGGAGTGGCTTTTATCTGAAAAAAGGTAAAGACAGGGACAAGTTCTACTAGTTTAGCACTTTCGCGCCTGAGGCCTGTGTGACAGCAGCCTCCTAGCTCTGATAACTTGAGCCTTGACCTAGTTTGAATGCTCTGTCTGCCCCCGGGAATCAGAGACTCAGAACCTCAACAGTCAAGTAAAACACGAAGGGAATAGCAAAGTACTATGTCAACACTCGAAGTGAGCATAGGGATCATCTAAGATTATCTACGTGTCTCGCTCCTCCTTTTTCTAGGTGCAGAAACTAGTACACTGTGAGATCACAGGCCCAGGTCTTGAGCACATAGCTAGAGGAGGCTCATGCCTGGCCTAGAATCCTGGCCCCTTGAATTGAAGACAATGCCTTGAACCCCCAGACAGATAGCTTTGTATCTGGGCATGTTGTGCTTCGGGGTCAAAGCAAATAGAGGCTCAAACTCCTCGACTGTTTAGCAGACCTGCTACAGTAGATATGAGGAGAGAAGAAACTTGCTTAAAATTGCTTAACTACATTTTTTATGCAAAGGACCTTTCTTTTTAAAATTTCTACTGAAATTGGAAAGTTAAATTCAGCTCTCATTTATCCTTATGCAGTAATTCAGGAACTCACTCAAGAGTCCATCTCAGGAAACAACTCATGATTGTTCTTCTTTCTTTTTAAATTAATTTCTAGCTGGGCGTGGTGGTGCATATCTGTAATCTCAGCACCCAGGAGGCCAGCCTGGCTACATAGTGAGTTCGAGGTCATCCTGGACTGCCTCAAAAACAAAACAAAAAATTTTAAAAATGAATTTCTAAATGACAACTCCTAGAAAGGCCTACAGTATTTCTGGATGGAAAGTCTTATTCATTTGCCCTAATTTAATTTGTAAATCTGAATAGTCAGATCCCAGTGGAAATTTTGTTAACAGATATGTTCTAGAACTAATATGGAGGTCTAGGAAGCAAGAATAGATAAGAATAATAGATAAGAAAATTAATGACAGAAATTGAATGAGCAGGTATCAACACATGGTAAAGTTATAATCATGTGAACAGTATGTGTATTATAGACATGGGAATATAGATCAAGTATAGAGTCACCGGGGGAAAGGATGAAATATTCAATAAACAATGTGGAAGTTACTTGGTTATTTGAGTAGAAGTAAAGTCTTATGCCACATACTAAAATGCAATTTAGATTGACTACCCAGCATGCACAAGACCTTGTTTCACTCCGTAGCACCACACACACACACACACACACACACACACACACACTCACAAATAAAAATAATAATAACAATAACACAACAAAAATATAAAGAAAAATAAAGAAGCAAGCATGTTGGCTCATGCCTATAGTCCTAGCTATCTGGGAGGCTCAGGCAGGAGGATCACAAGTCCAAGGCCAGCCTAAGCAACTTAGTGAAAATGTGTCTCAAAATAAAATAAAATAAAATAACTGGGGAATGTAACTCAGTGCAGCGGCCTGGGTTTGATCCCCAGTACAAAAAAGAAAAAAGAAAAGAAAAGAAATCTAAGAGGAAAAAAAATATATGTATATGTCTCTTGGGAAAAAAGTTTAAACGTAACACTAAAAGACAACTTAAAATGTTTTCGTGTTTGACCATTTAAAATATTAAACCTTTGAAATAAAAAAAGTAAACAAACCTAAATCTTCCTATTGTGAGATAAGGTCTTAGATATTTTAGGATCTAATACACTATAGAATAAAAATTTTTCCTGGATTTCTTTTAAAAATTGGGGCCAGGGACTTAGCTCAGTGGTTAGAGTGCTTGCCTTGCAAGCATAATGCCCTGGGTTCGATCCCCAGCACCAAATAAATAAATAAATAAATGGGACTGGGGATTTAACTCAGTGGTTAGAGTGCTTGCCTCGCAGGCACAAGGCCCTGAGTTCGATCCCCAACACACACACACACACACACACACACACACACACACACACACACACACAGAGAAAGGTAAATGGGTCTTCCCAGAAGGGTGAGGAGACGTGGTGGGAGAGGTGAGTGATGGGCTGGTAGGGTGTTGTGTCAGGTCTCTATCACCGTGAATAAATACCTTAGATAAGCAATATAGAAGGAGGAAATCCTTATTTTGGCTGATGGTTCAGAGGTTTCAGTCCATGGTCAGCTGGCCTGTTGCTTTTGGGCTTGCGGGGAGGCAGCACATCATGGTGGGTGTACATGGAGAGGCAACTGCCCATCTCATGGCAGTCAAGGAGCAAAGAGAGAGACAGGGAGTGACTTGGGTCCCAATATTACCTTCATGGGCACACACCCGGTGACCTAACTTCTTCTAACTAGGCCCTACTTCTTAAGGCTTCTGCAACCTCCAAGCCAGTGGCTGAGCCTTTCACATGCGAGTGTTCTGTGGACATTTCAGACCAAACTATGGCTGGTGTTGAAATGTGGAGCCAGATCTCACCTAGTCTGGGGTTGCCGTGTTTCCCAACAATGCCATCATGTTACACGCGGAGCAGAAAGATGGCAGGGAAAGGACATGGAAAGGATCTGGCTGGCCTCCGCGGTTTTGTGAACCTGGCAGGTCTTGCCAGTCACTCCGAGCTCTGTGGGCACCACTGAGATGTCCTAGCAGAGCAGTTTATCAGGGTGGGACACCCTGATGCCTAAACGTGCTCGTGTTTCCAAGGAGGATTCTTTCTCGCGCATAGTCATTCCTGTGAATCTGGTTTTTCTGTTGCTGTTATTTTGTTTGTTTGTTTGTTTTGCTTTGTTTTCCCAAGATTCTGCTGGAAACCAGTGAAGTTCATACATTCATAAAGTTTTGCAGATTGCTCTTGAAGGAAAGCTTCGCTGTAAGTTCTCATTGTGACTTAGCAAGACCCTGTCTCGAAATAAAAAATTTTAAAAGGGCTGGGACACAGCTCAGTGCAAAGGGTCCAGGTTCAGTCTCCAGGCCTGCAAATGAAACAAAACAGAGCAGTAATGTTTCTACAAGGACAGAGGATTCAGGGCAGTTTAACGATTTCCTCTGAGTGTGGTTTGGGGGTGGAGACAGAAATAAGAAGCAGCAGACTACTAGGTCACAGGTTGTGTGCATTTGGCATTTTAATAGCAAGTGCTTGCCTGTCCACTACAGTGTCGGTGCCCCCGTAGTCCCCCAGGCGTGGCAGTGTGTTCTTCGCCAGTCTTTGATCGACACAGGCCAGCATTCATGTTGATCTGTCAGCGGAGAGGATCTCTTAGTGAAGTCTTAGTTTGTTCTTTGGCCACGACTGAGGCCAGATATCATCCCACATGCTTAAGAAGTATCTGAACCAGTGAGTATTTTACAGCTGAAGCTGACCTTGAAGTCCAGCTGTTCAGCCTACAAATCTGGAGACCGTTGACCACCTTTGTTTAGGAAGCCCATGACAACGCAGATCAAACACCAGGTCTCCTGTCAGAAAAGCCCTCGGGGGACTAGGGATTTAGCTCACTGCTTAGAGCACTTGCCTACAAAGTGCAAGGCCCTGAGTTTGATCCCTGGCACCAAAAAAAAAACAAAAAAGCCATCAGTGTGAGTAAAACAAGTCCTGTAGCTGGACATGGTGGTGCACACCTGTAATCCCAGCACTTGGGAGGCTGAGGCAGGAAAACTGCCACAAATTCAAGGCCAGCCTGGACTACATAGCAAGACCCTGTCTCAAAAAAAAAAAAAAAAAAAAGACAAGTCCTGTAAAGGTCTCTGGGGCAACCAAGTTTGGGTTCAGAACCGGAAAGTCTGGAAATGACAGGGCAGTGCCACAACGCCTTGGCAGTGAGACTAAGGCCCGTGAGACCCTGAATGTGAAATCAGAGTAGCCTGATCAATTACTCTTGTTATATAATACATTAAAGTCCTCCGGAAGCTTGGCTAGGAGTGCTTGTACCTCCCATAGACTTCAGGTCCCTCATCTATAAACAGCAATTAAAATTAGCAGTTTCTGCCGAGCTTGTGAGAATTGGGTTTAATATTCATAAAGCAGCTGACACAAAGAGGCTCCCAACTCTAATCACTCTCCTCGTATTTGTGCGGTTTTTTATCTAACTTCCTCGTTCCTTGGACGCACTAGGGGAACATCAAGAGGGCAAGTAGAACCCCTCTCAGGGGCCTGTGTGGCCCACACTGCTGTCCTGCCGGCACCCTCCGCTTAGTTCTAGCTCCCCCGGCCCCACCCCAGATTCCGCTGTCGGCATCTTCCTCGTGCCTCTGAGACAGCTCGTGTACGAGGGACGGCGCATTTACTCTGCTCTGTCACATTCAGCTTTTTAGGTTTGTCTTCAAGATCCCTTTTTTGTAATTGTCAAGAGATAGGAAGACTCCAGATTGCGAAAGGAAAGACATCGTGTATGCTGACCACATCACGAGACCAGCTCTCGAAGCAGGAAGGTCAGGAAAGGGAGGAGGGAAGATCGCTGGAAGCATGCGCTTCTCACGCGAAGTCCAGATGATTGCCATGTGGTCTTCCCCGCCTAGTCTTTGGGTCACCAGAGTCAAGTTTTTTTTAATGGGGTTATTACTTCACTGTTATTATTCATGTTATCCCCACACTGACCCAAAAAGAATCAGATCATATGCAGGGCTGAGGCCAAAATGGGGCTGCCTCAGCCTTCCCTTTCCAGAGACCATGGAGACTCCTGCCCTTTCTCCTCGGCCTCCTGGATGCTGCTCCAGGGCGAAGACCTGGAGAGGTATCTTTAGCCCTTTCTTCATCGCTCCTGCTTATCCACTTGCCCAGTGTTGGTTATTATGTAGTAGTGCTTCTGGCAACCCTGAAAAACGAATGAAAAAGTTAGTCTTTACAGGCTTCTCTGTTCTACTTCCAATTCCAGAATTTCTTCAAGGGTAGCTCCTGATCATCTTTCTGTCCATGATATCCTGGATGCTGGATGAAAATGCAGATTCTTAGCTTCCCCTCCGTTCTTGGCCTTCGGAAGTGGAATCAGGGGGTGGAGCCCAGAAATACGCATTTCCAACAAGCAGTTCCGGGAATTCCTTGAAGTTTGGTGCCCCTGTTGCGCTATATCATATCTTTGTTTCTTCTCCTTCTCTTTCCTGTGTCTCCTTATTTCTTTTCTTCCTTCTTACCTCTCACTCCTGCTCCCCTGTTTGCTCTCTCCTTCTCCTTAATGCCAAGGATCCAGAGTAGTAGCCCACTGAACTGTCTTTTTAATGAAATAAATTGAAGTCCTCTGGAAACTCAACCAGGTGGGGGGAAAGATGTGTCTTTCTTATTGCTTTGCTTATCTCCATAAGAGAAAGCCAGATAAGAACTATCCTGAGCTCAAGGGTGCAGCTCAAGGGCGGAGCCCTTGCCTAGCATGCACAAGGCCCAGGCTTCAATCCTGAGCACGGCAGAAAATTAAACTAAATTAAATGAGAGAGATCCTCTCCAAGCACCAGTTCTGTGACGCACATCTCTTCCATGGGGCATCCAGTTTCTAGCTACTCTTCCACGGGAGAGGGATCTTGGAAATGGCCCAAGGACGTTGGCCATCAGCAGCCCTAGACTGGGAGACACTGGAGGGTCTCTGCAGGAGGCGTTTGAGGAAAATGGGACTGATGGGCCAGGCAGTGATGCAAGAGAAAGTGGGGGAGTCTAGGAGCTTGGGGGGGTGCCACCAGAGCCCTGAACCTCTGCTTTTGTCTTCACAGCCACCGAAGAAGGAGACCAAGATGAATGCTGAGGTGAGTCCTTTACAAAAACTATTAGAAGGGATTCATTTTTTTGTTGCAATATCCTTTTTTCTCCTTTGCAGAGTATCCTTTCCCCCTACAAAGCTTTCAGAAACATCAGCCCAAACTTGAAATATTCCCCTTCAGCCCACAAATATGATCATAGCTCTGGGTGACAGGGGAAGAACTAGACCCCCTGAGTTCTTATCTGTGTCCACCCAGCTTGCTTTAGAGCCAAACCCACCCACTTCAGCTAATCGAGGAACGACACTCAGGAGCTGAGGGTGGGGTGCAGTGTGGTGTGATGGGTGCTGGGCCCAGATGCTGCTTTGTGTTACTCGGGGACTCTGCACTTCATTTACTCAGACCTGTCTCCTTGGCACTCTACTTCCTGTTCTTTGATCCCAGGACGTGCCAGGCCTGTTCATCCTTTTCTCTTCTCTCTCTTTGTTTTACTCAGTTGCCCCTTCCTCTTCTAACACCCTTCCCAGTCTAGCCTGCACCTCGGGGTGCATCTCTCCAACCACCATTGTGTCATGCTGATGCCTTCGACTCCTTTTCTCCTTGTCCTGGTCACCACCACCCCTGCCCTACAAAGACAGGGGCTTCCCCAAAGGATGGTGTCGTGGGAGAGCAGCCGTTTGCAGCTGGCAGACATCTCAGAAGCCTCATCCAGGGGCTCGGCCTGCACAGCACTCTTTCCCATTGCCCCGGACAATCACCCCCCAGTCCCCATCGTTCTCCTGAATCTCCGTCCTGCTTACAGCCCCCTCCTCACGCCTTAGTGTCTGGATCACTTTTCACTTTCAGAGAAATTGGTAAAAATTGTCTGACATGGTCTCTCAGTTCCTGTCTCTGTGAGTATTGTTCCTCTTGTTGCATGGAAAGGATGTTAATCAGTGAGGGAAGCTGTGAGTATTGGAACCCCTAACTGAATGTGCCTTTTGTTTGTTTCGTTTCGAGATAAGTTCTTGCTCTGTAGTCCAGGCCAGCTCTGAACTCACTATGTAGGCCAGGCTGGCCGCAAGCTCCTGCTTGTCCTGCCTCGGCCTCCTGAGTGCTGAGGCATGCACTACTGTGAGCAGCTCTACTGTGGCTTTTCCTGTAGTCCAGATGAAGGGCAGTCTTCACGGCTGGGTGATCCAGCGGCTCAGGGATCTCGCCAAGGGCCCAGGGTCTTTTCCTCCCTCTACTCTCCCTCCTGGTGTTGGTGCCACTGTAGGGGCCATTCTCCTTGTGGTTATGGCATGGCTGCCAGCTACAGGCAGGATTGCACCCTTCCTCACCCCGTCCAGCATGAGAAAGAAATGGCTTCCTGAAGCTCTTTCAGAAAAGCGGGAACTTCTTTTAAAGTAGCCCCATCAAATGCCTCCTTAGTCTTATTGGCCAGCATCAGAGCATGTATCCATTGCTCGACCAATCACTGTGTCTGAGGAGCAGGGGCTTTGCTGATTGGCTTAGACTAATCAGGCCCACCCTGCAGCAGCTTCTCCACCCCCCGGAGCTGGCGAGGAAGACAAAGGGGTCGAGGATGTTGGTTCACATCCACCCGCACCTGGTCCGGCCATTTCTGTCGAAGGCACACCCTTCTCACACGCAGATTGCAGGTGCTCCTGCCTGCCAAGACCTTGCGCTGCCTCCTTAATTATCTCCTTTATCAGCTGCATTGTTCGCTTCTTTTCCACTAGCTCTTTCTCATCAGTATTTCAAAAATGGTTTCATTTTTACTTTTTCAGAACAAAATAATATCTCACATCTTGTGGAACAGCTGCTACCCTACCCTTTTCATCTCCTTGGAGATAGGCAGAGGGAGACAGAGAGGGAGGGAGCAAGGGCGGGTGGGAGAGAGGGACAGAGAGAGAGAGACAGAAAGAGAGAGGGAGAGAGACAGAGATGTTTGCAGCTAATTTCTCCATTTTTTCCTCCCTGAGCCATTCTCACCTTGTTGTACTTTGACTTCTCTTCCTACCATTATAGAGGAGACTGAGAAGTCAGTCTCCTCTGGGTCACCAACAATCTCTGTAAATTCTATAAAACTTTATTTTTGTGACAATTTAAATACACACACACACAGGCCAGAATTCAAAAGACATGAAATGTAGAGAAAAAAATAAATCTTTCTACTGGGTTATGTTGACTTCCGCAGACCACATTCTCTTTGTTTGTTTGTTTGTTTTGGGTACCGGGCATGAAACGCGGGGCCTTCATAGTGAGCTATTTCCCCAACCTTTCTTTTTATCTCTTAAGACAGGCTCTCGCTAAGTCACTGTGTTTCCCCAGCTGAGCTCCAACTTGCCATCCTCCTGCCTCAGCCTCGCAGAGTGTTGGGATCATCGGCCTGTTCCGCCACACCTTACTGAAGGCCCCTGTAGCTCACGCTGGCGCTCCCACTAATGCTCAGAAACTTTTACATTCCCAGGAATAGAAAGGCTGTGCTAGTACTGAGCTGATACAACCTGGCGCAGTAATGGTGCTGTCAATCTTTGGTTTTCTTTTTTGTCTTATCAGTTCAACAATGTCTTTGATTTTTTTTTCCTCTCAATCTCTTAAAAACACTTGTAGACTTGAGTTCTCCTAGCTGTTCCTCTCTCTCTCTCTCCCTTCTTCCCTCTCTCTCTCTCTCACATGTTTGCAGTACATAGTGATTATACTCATCGTGGGGAGTTGGTAAATGTACATAACACATCTTAAATCTTTTCGGCTCCTCTTCTCTCCTCCCTTGTTGCCCACCACAGCCCCAAAGCAATGAGGCTAACTGATTGTGTACCAGAATGTCCAAAACCATGAGCCAAAATAAACCTTCTTACTTTACAAGTTAATTACCCAGATATTTGTCATAGTTGCACAAAGCTGACTAACACAACTATCAATTGCCTTCTTCTTGACACCTCAGGGTTTCTGCCTATCTCTCCAGTCAAGTCTCAGGTTCTTTCTTAGGTTCCTCTTCTTCTTATTCCTTAAGAGTCTGTGTTTCTCGAGTGCTTCTTTCCCTGACCGCTGCTGGGGAGCGCCCCTGTCTCCACAGCTGTCATCATCAAATGTGTGTGCAGGGAAGTCCCAAGGGGGCCTGCTGAAGCAGGCCTGTCTCCACTCCCGCAGATCCATATAGCCATCAGCCTGCTTCTCAGCTTCATCTAAAGGTCTCCTGGACCCTGAAATCCTGATAGCCCAAGCAGGGCTTGCTGCTTTTTACCTGCCCAAGTCTCCTTCACTTCGGGCCTCTCAGGACCAGCAACCGAAGGCCACAGACTTCGCTGGCTTTGAGACTCGGCTTGATGGCTATAATGGTAAAAAAAAGTTATAGATGTGGTTCTTGTATTTGTGGAATTTATTGATATGTGAGACCATAATATCTTTCACTATTTTACTTGCCTCACTTTTTGCCTCTCATTTCTTCCTTGCTTACTTCTTTGCTTCCTCTCATTTACTCTGCTTACCCTCCTCTGGATCATGCTCTCCTCTCTTAGGCAGAGAGGACAGGCCTCCTCCCTAGCGCATGACATACCGTCTTTGTTGGTCTGTGAAAAGGGCCTCATTGGAATTATTATTACTATTATACCAGGGATTGAACTCAGGGCTTTAGCACTGAGCTACATCCTGGCTCTTTTTTATTTTTTATTTTGAGACAAGATCTCTCCAGGTCAGTAAGTTGTCAAGGCTGATCTTGAACTCGTTACCCTCCTGCCTCAGCCTCCCAGAGTGCTGGGATTATAGGTGTGCACCACCACACCTGGCTTGTATTTATTTTTTTAATTCATTTTTTCTCCATTCCAATATTCTCCCTGCCAAAGACAACTGTTGAGATGTATTAAATGTTACCTTTGTGTTTGTGTATGTTCATGAAAATATGTTTTTCATGAAAATAGTATAGATACTATTTAAATTCACATGAAATAAATCTGAACTTTCTGGGGGAGGTGTGCAGATCCGTCAGTTAAAACATGCAGATATTTGTGTGACTGTCACCACAGCTGGGTTAGGGATCCTCACTCCAGATCACTCCCTTCTGTTGCCCTTTTATAGTCCAAGCCTCCCTCTGCTGCTCCTCACCCCTTGCAACCCCTGTGTGATGCACCTTTAATTTACACAATTATGTTTTGTTCTAGTTCATATCTTATTGTCTTTCTTCTTTTTTCTATTCTCTGGTACTTCAAGATATCACACACAGCTCATCTGCTACACAGCCCCAGGGCCAGGCATCCATTTGTGCCTAACCGAAAGCCTCTGGGCAGGATGTTGTCCTTACGTGTGTTTTGCAGGTGAGGAAAATGAATGGTATGTAAAAGTCCCTCAGAAACAGGAGCAGGGAATTAAAAGCACAGCAGGGATGAAGTCCTGATGGGACTCCATGAATGCCTTTATTCATGTCTAGATCCAGCTAATCCTATCCATGCAGTTCTTCTGCTGTTTCTGCTGCAGGAAGAGTTTCTTGGTGCCCTCTGTCTGGGGGGACCCTGCTCACATGTGAATTCCCTCTGCCCTTTCTTTCTCTCTTCTCAGGTTACCTTCTGTTCCCCTGACTTGAAACACAGCTGTCTGTCTGCCTCATTCACCTTAGTGGCCCCAAGCATCTCACCAATGCCTCAGTTTGTCCTCACTGAGTGTTATGGCTGTGCCTAGATGTCCCCTCCCAGTGCCTCCTGCAGTCATAGGTGGGCTTTTCAGAGGTGGTTGGATATAGAGTGTGTGATGGTGGGATTAATGATGTGATGCTGGGATCAATTCATGGTTCAACACTAGGATTAAGGATGCTCCACCCTGCGTGTGAGTTCTGCCTGCCCTACAGGTGTGTAGTTTGTATAGAATATTAGGGACAGAAAGAGGGCTGCTCTTCTAGCTTGCTGCTTGCTGCTTTTGCTGGCCTCTGCCCGCCATGAACTGTTTCTCCTCGGCAATGCCCTCTGCCCTGCCACTCTGCCTCGGAGTGTGCCAACTATGGACTAAAAACTCTTCTAACTATGGTATAAAATAAACCTTTCCTCCTTTTTCTTGGGGTGTTGGGTATTTTATCTCAGCAACAAGAAAGTAACTAAGACAGTACTAAGACCCTGAGTGTCAGCTGACTAGGTGATGGGCTGGCTCAGAGGCTGCTGAACAGCCTCAGAATGCAATCCAGAGATCAGGCAGTCAGTGGAAACGTGGGGGAAGGAAATCACATGGCAGAAGTTGTCAGGGAAAACTTGCTGTGACTCAGATACCGGCAGGAGGGGAAAGTGCAGAAGGAGCCTCAGCCACACTCAGCCCTTTGACCTCGGGGTGTTTTTATAAGACAGGAATGACATCCAGAACCACAAGTTTTTCCCCTGGGACCCTGTAGGATTTGTGGGGCCTCCAGCCTTTGCCCACAAGTTCAGAGGACAACAGTTCAGGGAGGTAAATGACTGGGGTTCAGCAGAGTATGAAATCCAGGCCACAAGGAGACAGCCAACAAGAAATGGTCCATCTGCATTTCTTCTTGGGGCCTAAACCGGCAGGGGAGGGTGGTGTCTTTTGGCATAGTTGGGCACGGAGGCCCTAAGCATGAGGAACTGTCCACTCTGGGAATACAGGAGAGAGAGAAGAACAGAAGGATGAGCACTGGGCTTTGGGAGATATGCACACCTCCGGGGCAGGATGAATAAGGAGGCGGTGAATTGCAAAGACAGAACTGAGTGCTGTGAGATGAGAGAAGATGAAGGAGTGAGTTCGAAGCAGGTCCATGTAAGTGTCCAGCAGCATGTGGCTGAGGTACCCTTGACCGTGGCGGTGCCAAGGCCTCAGATGACGCATGGCCCAGATGCCTCAGAGAAACAGAGAGGGGATCGAGAGAGGAGCAACAGTTGTCACCCACAGGTGGGGAGTCTGGGTGATTTGGGGACACTGTGCGGAGCATGGCTGGAGCAGAGAGTCCCCGAAGTGGGACAGCAGAGGATGTCCAGCACTGTAGGGGAGCCCCGGGAAGGGCGAGAACAACGATCAAAGGTGCTTTCAGCCACACGGCTCCCGCCCTCTCAGTGCAGCCCTCTGCTACGTGTAGCTACTGGAAGTGGCATTTATACTTTGTTAGATAATACATGAACGCGGCTCAGAGTTTAAAGGACTACAGAAGACTGTGAGGTGCCCTTTTCCCTCCCAGCCCTGTTTCTCAGCTCCTGGTCAAAATATGTCACTGGTGCCACCGTTTTCTTGGCTCTCCTTTTAGGGAGATGTTAAGAATATGGAATAAAGATTTTTTCCTTCAGCTTTCCTCCTCTATTGATACTAACGATGGTGCATAACTCAACTGCTCAATACTTTGTTTTTCTCACCTGACTATATATCTTGGGGAGCACTTGTTTTCAATACATAAAGAGTTTCTGCGTTCTTTTTCATAGCTATGTAATAGTCCATTTTACAGGCATACCATAACATATACACCCACCTGCTTTATAGATTATTTGGCCTTTTGCTTATTGTAAGTAAAGCTGCTGTAAGGTTAAGTGGTTTCATTAGTGTAGCTCTGTGGGACCTGTTATTACACATAGTTAACAGAGTGATGGGTATTTTCATTTCCTCTAAACTGCTCTCTACAAATTAACTTGCCTATTTTTCCATTTTTCTTTTCTTTTCTTCACTCCTCCCCTCCCCCCCTCTCTCCTTCCCTCCCTTCTTTCTTTCTTGCTATTGGGACTGGGACTACATCCCCAGCCCTTTTTTATTCTTAATTTTGAAACACAGTCTTGTTAAATTGTTAAGTTGTCCAGACTAGATCCAAACTTATGATCCTCCTGCCTCAGGCTTCCAGAGTGCTGGAATTACAGATGTGTGCCATCACACCTGGCTAGGTTGCCTATTTTTCTCTCTCTGATAGTCAGCTTTCTGTCTCTGTTACACAATACCTGAGGAAATCCACTTAATAAAGGAAATGGCTTATTTTGGTTCATGGTTCCAGAAGTTTCAATCTATGGCTACCAGCTAAGGCCTGGGTGCTTGGGCCTGTGGTGGCCCAGTCCATCATGATGGGGATGTGTGACAGAAGAGGCCAGTTCACCTGACGGCAGCCAGGAAACAAAGAGAAAAGCGGAAGGGGCTGGGGATTTAGCTCAGTGATTAGAGTGTTTGCCTGGCAAGCACGAGGCCCTGAGTTCAATCCCCAGCACCAAAAAAAAAAAAAAAAAAAAAAAAGCTGGGCTCCCCATATTCTCTTCAAGGGCATACCCCAGTGTCCCAACTCCCCCCAACTAGGTGGCGCCTCTTCAGGGTTCCACACCTCCCGATGGTACCCAGGCTGGAACCAAGCCTTGAACAAGCCTTTGGGGACATTTCAGATCTGAGCTATAGCTTCTTCCCTCGCCAGCATGTGAAGATCTCTGCTTTCCCTTATTAACCATTCTAGTGTCATACTTTTTGGGCCTCGCAAACAGTAGGTGAAAACCATGAGCTCAGTCCTTTTGATTGTTTGGAATTGCCTTTCTCCCTCCCAAAGTGGTGCCTCATACACAAAGTTCTTCTGTAGTAGTGATTTTACATTTTCTTCTACATTTTTCATCTTTTAAAAACCCTTTCTTTCTAAGTTGACAGAATACGTTCTCTTAATGCTAATTTTCTGTGAACTATATTTTCAGGTCTGATGTGTCCAACACCAGTTTCTCTGAGTCCAGGGGTAGAAAAGTAGGTTTGCCTCATGACTATTCCTTGATCCTGAATCAGTGTTTAATCCTGAATTAGTTTCTGCTGTCTCAAAACTGCTCCTGTTCTTCATTTTCTTAAAATACCACCACTAGCAAGCACAAGGCCCTGAGTTCGATCCCCAGCACCAAAAAAATAAAAAATAAAAATAAAAAACACCACTATAGTGGCATTTTCCCATGTGTTCAAGATGGTGGAGTACGGCCAACAACTACAAAAGGGGCTGTAGACACTCTGGGGCCTAGAAGTTCACCGTGTGCTTCCACTGTGCACTTTTCATAGGCTGCTTTCTCTGCAGACTTCAGCCTGCTCCCAGTCTGTGTGCGCTTCTCCCTCCCGCTTGTCTTTCTTCCCCTTTCCTCTGCCTCTGGTTCCTACCCACTGCTGTCACAGAGGGCCAGCATGGTGCTGGGGTTTGAACCTTGGGCCTCACACATGCAAGCAAGTGCTCCACCACTGAGCTAGCCCCTGCCCCAGCCCTAGCCATTTCATTTGCAGTTTCCTTGCAGAAAATTCCTTAAAGAGGCTTCACATAAAATAAAGATGCTTTAGCAATTAGTTTTCCTTCAAAATAAAGTTCTTTCCTTAAGAGTAACTCTGTTGTTAAAATAGCACTGTTAAAAAAAAAAATAGCACTGTCTTCTCCCATATCTTGTCTGGGTGTTTTTTTGTTTTTTTGGGTTTTTTTGTTTGGTTTTTTTTTTTTTTTTTTGTATTGAGGGTTGAATGTAGGGCCTTTGTACCAAGCGATACCCCAACTCTTATTTTTATATTCTATTTTGAGAGATGGTCTCACTAAGATGCCCAGGCTGGACTTGTGATCCCCCTGCCTCAGCCTCTCAGAGTACTGAGATTACAGGTGTGCACATCTGTGCCTCGTTTGTGTCCCAGTTTTGCAAGGGAACAATATCTAAACCAAACCCTGGAGCAGTTCACAATGCACTGTGACACACTCCACACACCAGGTTTTGCACACATGTTTATATATCGTTAACTAATGACATGAACAGAACCGTTTGGCTATTTATAGAAAGCAGAGCTGTTTCTTAACTGCGTGGGGTTTTTTTGAAACTAGCAGAAACTAGCCTGGTGGTTATATAGAAGGTAACAATTCAGTAGTTAATCTTAGGAGTAACAAATATTTATTCCAATCAGGTGAAATATAATAATAACACAGTAGACTAATAACTGAATACTTGTCTCCTTTTGTTAAAAAAGAAACAAATGTTCGATCGGGGATATGTTTGGGCTGTCCAGATTTCTCAGGAGGCCATCTCACTGCTGTTTGGTAAAGAGACTGTCAAAAAACAAAGAATAAAAAAATCAGACTTGTGACCTGGAAGAGGCTAACTGGGTTAAAATGCTTGTCGTTGGGGATATGTGTGTGCTGTGGCTGCCCCTTCCTGTGTCTTCCTCCCTGGCAGAAAAGAAGCCCAGAATCCATTACCGAGAGTTCACTCGTATGTACGTGTGTGTGTGTGTGTGTGTGTGTGTGTGTGTGTGTGTGTGAAGACAGCCAATTAGAAGTTCCTGAGAGATACGGGGGCTGAAGAGGGGGGAACCTTTACCCACAGGGTCAGTGCCAGCGGGGTGAGTGACAGCCAGCATGTGCTTAGCACCAGCCACTGTCGGCAGCCAGGAGTCACCTCCTTCGGGCTGCAGGCTGACAGGCTACACTGCCCTCCACACATGGTGGCTTCCCGGCAGGCTCTGGAGAGGCGCCCACTTCCGTGCTGCCAGAGACGGCCAGCCATGCTGCTCTAGTTTAACTCCCCCGGGGACGCAATGTTTCCTAGCAGGCATTCACGGCCTTTAAGTCCCTGTGTTGAAATTCTTCAGACTTAGAACTCAGGTGTGTGACACCTGATGACATTCTGTTCAATGATGGACTGCGTATGTGACCGTGGCTGTGCTGTGTAGCCGAGGAGTGTAGTTATCTATACCATTTAGGTTTGTGTAAGTTCCCGCAATGACCAGATTATCTAACACTGCACTTCTCAGAACGGACCTTTGCCATTAAGTGACAAAAGACTTCTCTTTTCCCGAGTGAAATCTGACTGGTGTCCGTGGGGCTTATAACAAATGTAGAGTCAGCTGTGTAACGATGGTGCAAAGGTCAAGGAGAGGAAAGGGAAGTATACCGCTGTAAGGCTCTTACATGTGAAATGGTATGATACTGCTTTAAGGCAGACTGTGATAATTAGATACAATAAAAAGTCTTAAACTTATCTCTAAAAGGTTATTGCTAGTAGAATTGTAAGAAATACTCAATTTAAAAAGGCTGAAGAGAGAAATAAGAACAGGTTGGATAAATTAAGAAGATTTAGATAGGTTTGGACTGAAACTCAGCCATATCAATAATCACAGTGTTAGTTGTCCTATGAACAGTGTAACTAAAAGGCAGAGATTGTTATAGGTTGAATCAAAAAGTAACATGTAACTATATTCTGCCTGTAAGAAACCCACTTTATATATAAAGCCACCCATAGATTAAAAGTAAAAGGATGGAAACAAATGTACCATGCTAACACTAATTAGTGGAAATTGGGACTGAATTGTTAGTATCAAACAAAATAAATTACAGGTGGGACAAAAAAAATTACCAGGAACAAAAATAGTCATTTCAGAATGATTAAAGAGTTAATAAAAAAGACATAACCATCTGAAAAAGTATGTACCTATTAACAGTTTCAAAATACATAGGTGCAAAACTATAGAACTCAAAGAATACACAGGCCTGCAGTAAGATTTCATTTCCCCTCAGTAATTGTTAGAACAATTAGAGAACAAATCAGCAAGGATGTAGAAAACCTAACAGCACCATCAGCCAGTTTGACCCAGCAGACTGGAGGAAGGCTCCACCCTACATCAGCAAGATGTAGGTTCTTTTCAAGTGTGCCCAGAACACAGCCAAGCATGTTCATCAGTTTTCCATCACTGTAACCAACACCCGAGATGAATCAACTTATAAACAGAAAAGGGTTATGTTAGCTCGCATTTCTGGAGGTTTTGGTCCACGGTCAGTGAGAACATTCCAGATCCAAACTGTAGCACCAAGATATCCCTGTTCTGGATCTTGATACCTTTAAAAGGATTCACACCGTGTAAAGAATGTTCTCCGGCCACAATGGATTACATGAGAAATCAACAATAGCAAAACATATAGAAGTTCCCAAAACATCTGGAAGATATTTTGGACCAAGGTGAGAGCAGTGGGCAAAGGAAGAGGGCAGGAGCACTGGGGAGTGGTCACAGCTGGGTCCCAAAGGCAAAGGCGAGGGGCCTATCTGAAGCGACAGTGATGTCTGACACTCAGATACTTTCAAGAACAGAGTCTAAGGGATGTAGATTACTATTAGAGATGATTTTTAAAAGTCAGCTTGTATTATATTGAGTTGCTGTGTAACTTTAAAAAATGGACTTGAGCCGGTGGTGGCTCATGCCTGTAATCCCAGCACTCTGGGAAGCTGAGGCAGGAGGATTGCAAGTTTAATCCCACCCTAGCCTTCACACTGAACTGCACCCCTAGGACTTTCTATTTTTTCATATTTTATTTTTAGACAGGGTCTTGCTAAGTCCCTAATTTGACCAGGCAAGGCTCAAACTTAGTCTTCCTGTGTAGCCTCCCACAGTGATGGGATGACAGGTGGGGGCCTCCATGCCGGTAGCACGTCGTGGCTGCTTGTGTCCCGGGCTGGCTGCTCTTCTCGCTGCTCAGGACCCTGGCTGGTTCCCTGGTTTGCTGTACTCCATGAACTGCCTGGGGCTGTTCTCAAAGCCTGCCCCTGTGCCCTGCGTTTCAGCCTGAGAAGAAGTTTGGCGTGGTGGTGGTTGGTGTTGGCAGAGCCGGCTCCGTGCGGATGAGGGACTTGCGGAGTACACACAAGTCCTCGGCTTACCTGAACCTGATCGGCTTCGTATCCAGGTGCTTGCCTTTGCTCTAGGCCTCCTCACTCACGAGTACAGCGGGAGATGAGGCCTCAGGACATGGTGGTTTTCCTGACCCCGGGGAGGGGGAGGGTCAGCCCATGAGCTCCCAAGTCCGGCTGGGTCGGGGGCCTGGAGGGTGAGGGCTAAGCCTGCAGCTGGAGGGCAGCAAGCAGGACGCTGGGGGGCTGCGGAGCAGAGCGGGGCAGGCAGGACAGGGCCTGACCTTACTGAAAGGCCACAGCGAGCATGTGATGGGCGGGCCTGACAGCAGGTTTCGATGTGTGCCAGCCAGCTGCAACCTCACTCACCCGAGCCGCCATCCTTGGGGTGGCCCCGGGCTTTGCATACATTACATCATTCTAAGATTCTCATCAACCCCAGTCTGCAGATAAGAAATCTGCACCACAGAAAGGTTGAGTCATTGGTTTAAGGTCACACAGCCAGAAAAATCTAACAGGCAGATTTGAATGTAAGTCGGCTTAATTCCAAAGCCCAACTTTTAAACACTATGTGTTCTTTTCTTGTTGGTAATTTTGAACACCACTTCTTCTTTGTCTTATTACTATTTTCTGGCACTGAGGATTGAACCTAGCTAGGGGGGCCTCAGCACTGAGCTACATCCTCAGCCCTTTTTTTTGGAGACAGGGTCTCACTAATTCACTTAATTCCCCAGGTTGGGCTTGAATTTGTGATCCTCCTGCCTCAGCCTCCCAGAGTGCTAGGATTATAGGCATGTGGCAACATGCCCAGCTGAACCCCATTTTTAAGGATTCATTTATTTCCTCTAACTTGAAGAAAACCAAATTTATTACTTTGTTTATTCTTCGAGTCCCATGCTCAAATTTTCCCCCCACCTACATACAGGTGTAAACACACACACACCACTCTCCAGTTTAATCCTGTGTAACATCATTTATCAATATCCATTGTGATCTACATCCTGACAAATGCTGAGCTGAGCGTGGAGATGTGCAATGAACAATTTAGGCAAATTGTTATTTTCTGGTGTTTGAGAGACAGCAGATAAATAGCTATCATGAGGGTCAATGCAGAAGTTTTTCATATTTTCATTCTTGAGACCACTCCAGCCCCTATTTTAAGGACTGAAAGTGGGCTAAAGCACAAGGAAGCCCCAGAAGGGCTGGAGTCTGCTTGGGGCCAGTCGTCTCCTTGGAAGATTTCAAGGGTGCACAGGATGGGGGGACCTCATTTTTTTGAGGGGGAGCTGGGGATCAAACTCAGGGCCTTGCGCTTGCTAGGTGAGCACCGTTCCACTCGAGCTAAATCCCCAACCCCTAGACTTCAGCTTTTATGAGCTAGCCCCCACTCCTGCACCTGTCGGGACCGGAGACTGAGCTCAGCACTTGGCCTCAGGGCTAAGGTGGGACATTTTCTTTCCCCTGGAGCCCCAGTTTTCTGCCAGTGGAGTGCCAGGCTGGACACGGGAGGGAATTCCCCGACCCCCAGCTCCTGCCCCTTCACTGCATCCACGATGGACTTGCCAGGTTCAAGCACCTCCCCAGGAAGCCTGCTCAGAAACTCTAGAACAGTGCGGGGGACCCACGGCACACGTGCCACAGCAGGCTGTTTGTATCGCTGAAAGCTCTGAAAGGTTCGCATCACTGCCCTAGATGAACCGTGTTCCCTGCCTTCTCTGCGTGTCCCACGCCGGCTTCCCAGAACACTGTCCACATTACTATGTTGTTGGGGTGTCTGTCTCTCATCTTCCTCTATCAGAACTGAGCTCGTTGGAAGGTGATAATCTTAATTTACTCTGCATGATTTCTCCCACAGTGTCCAGCACACTGCAGATGGACACAAAGTATTTCCTGTGGGAATAAGCTCCATCATGGGAAGACAGTGGCCCGTGGGAAAGAACCTAGTGCAATGTCCTTTTGGGGCCCACTTTCCTCAGTGTCCCCTGCCTACTGTGGCAGCTGTTGGCTGGAGCCGCCTGCTGGCTGCCCCTGCTGACGCGACCACCGTGTGTGACCCTGCTCTTCCGGCCCCAGCACCACCACACACTGGCTCTTCTGCTGTGGCTGTCGAGCCAGGACCCTCACCTGCCCCTTGACGGTCCCTCGACCTGGAAATATGCGAGCCCAGGCGTGTTCACGTAGTGGATTTGGATTAGGTTTCTCCAGCACAAGGTGGGACCAAGTACCTGGAACTGGAAGTGACATAGCAATCGCTTCTCATGACATATAAGCACACTGTTCTTATTTTAGAGAAGTCACTCAAAGGCTGCCTCGGGTCCCACACGCTGGGAATGGCACTAGGTCTCCCGACGTCAGCCCTGACGCTTTCTCCCCTCACTCCAAAATGGAAAATACCCTGGAAATGGGAGAGAGATTCATTTCTTCATTTCTGAAAGCTAATGGCTGGGACACTGTTGGGAGGCAGGGAGAAGGATGATGCTTATTTATTAGTTTCTTTTTTACTAGTATATGTTTGCGATACCCAGTAAATACATTCACCTTGGGGATCAGTGCATATACACATCGCATCTTAATTGTTTTTATTTCCCTTTCTCCTCCGCCTACTTTTGCATTTCATGTTTTTCTGAGAAATAGACGGGAGCTTGGGAACATTGATGGAGTGCAGCAGATTTCTCTGGAAGACGCACTCTCCAGCCGGGAAGTTGAGGTTGCCTACATATGCAGCGAAAGCACCAGGCATGAGGCCCACATCAGGTAGGCTTGGCCTTGCACGGGTGAGAAATGACTGCACAAGCTCAGATCCTGCAAATGGATCTTGATAGGTAAGGGAGAAATAGTGATTACTCGGTGGCCTTTAAAAATTGTTATCAGGGAGCAGTGTAGCGCCACGGTGGAGCTCTTGCCTAGCACGTGCGAGGCCCTGGGTTTGATCCCCAGCCCTGCTAAAAAATTTGAAAATAAAAATTAATTGTCAAAACACTATAAAATTCTTATTGTCAGTGATTCCCATAAATATCTATGGAAATGAAAGCAATAGTAAAAATATATTTATTTACTATCCTGTAATTTGAAACATTAGAAACATTAAGAATTGAAGTTTTTTTGCGTGTGAAAAACTCAGTAAGAGGAGTTTGAACAGAACTCCCTGTTCCTCATCATACAACCTGGATATCCAGCCCCAGCATTTGATCTTTGCACTTCCGGTGTCGTGGGACGTCTCTGAGTCCCTTTACTAGGAAATGTTTTCTCATGAGGTAAGTGAGCAGGGACACAGTCGTGTCATTGAAGACGGGAAATGACCCTGTTCCTGGAGCAGCAGGAGCAAGCGGTGGCTCTTTGCCCACTTCGTGACGCCCGGAGCCCTTTCAGCATCTGCTGGGCTGCAGGAGGCGCCCCAGTGGGACCGGGCAGCGGGCCGGGGAGCAAGCAGGCCCCGAGTCACAGTTTCCCCTCCAGGTTCTCACACGAGGCCACAGCCACTCCACCCTGCTGTTCCCAGAGGGAATCCCCCTTCTAAGTCTAGTTCTGGAGTGTTTAAAAACTTTCCTTGCACTAGAGTAGGCTCCTTTCAAAAAGCAATCCTGTAACTCTGCTTATAAATGTTTGTACCCTGGTATCAAGGTCACAAATGGCTCCTGACAGTGTTCTAGGCTCTGTGCAGTCAGGGCCCCAACTGCCCTTACAACACTGTTTCCCTCTGCTCTCTGCAACCCACAGAAATTCCGCCACACAGAAATTTGCGAATGGACAAAGCCCCACAAAATGTCCAACCCCCTGCACCTGCTGCTCAGAGTTGCACTTGGAAAACTCCTACTCATGCTTAGAGACCCGATTCAGATGTCATTAGTGAAATCTTGTTACACTGCTCCATGCGGCACTAACTGCTGTGGGTTAAGCAGTTTTTATTTATAGCTGTCAGGTAGTAACAAGTAGTTTATTTGTTAATATGTTTTTGTTTTCTAGAGTAACCAGTGAATAGGGATAAACAGCACTCAGTTGAAAAAAAAAACTGGATGAATAATGAGATTACTATATGAGTGGAACATTGTTCTATAACTGGAGAGTGCAGAATAAGGTGAGGTGGACTCCTCCAGGTCCCCTGCTCCTGTCACGAGGCCTGTGCACACAGACCACTGTTCTCTGTCACACACAGTGACTTAGTGAAGCTTATTCAAAGCATTCTTTCTCCATGTTTTTCTCTTCCCGAAGGCAGTTCCTCAGTGCTGGCAAGCACGTCCTGGTCGAATACCCCATGACGCTGTCTCTGGAGGCGGCGCGGGAGCTGTGGGCGCTGGCTGAGCAGAAAGGTGATGTGTGCCCTGGCTGAGCAGGCCCTCCTGCTGAGGGTTTCTGCTCCAGAATTTCTTCTTTCTTCTTTATGCCTCCTCGAATGTAAGCCCATGTCAGACACTACCCTGGCTAACCTGGTATTTAGGGCTCCTAACTCCCCACCCCATGCTGCAGCATATGTGGGGGGCTGCATGGAACGCAGAGGGACGAGCGGGGGTCTGCAGCCTTTTGACCAAGGCTTATTATCTTCTACTGCTCTAATGAAAAAATAAAGATTCACCTTCCCTTGTGCTGGTGTCATAACACATGATACTTATTTTGCTAATGGTAAAAGGCCCAGCTCTGAGTAATTATATAGACATAGTTTGTGTTATTTCACAAAAGGAATGACTATTTATTAAATGTTTACTATATGTCAGAAACTTGGAAACTCTTAAGCACTTCATATTTTGAATTATCGTGACAACCCTTGGCTGTGAGTATTCTGGTCTATTTTCTGTTGCTATAACAGAACACTTGAGCCTCGGTAATTTACAAAGAAAATAGGTTTATTTGGCTCACAGTTCTGGAGGCTGAAAGTCTAAGGTCAGGTGGCTGCCTCAGTGCCTTTCGGTGAGGGCCTCTTGCTGCTCCATGCACGCAGAAAATGGGGAAAGAAAAGCCAGCACAATCAAAGACAGAAGAGTCAAATTCTTACCAGAGCTGACCCCATCCCATGAGAGCCAGAACCCACTAAGAAAGGGGTTGATCCCCTCTTGGGGCCCAGACACCTCCCACAAGCCTCCACCCCCAACACTCTCACTTTGGAACAAGGCATCAACGATTGGTGGGGATGAGCCGTACTCAACCCCTATGTAGCAGCAGGGATTTTTTCTAACTTGTGTATAGAGATCCACGGCTTCAAGCTGTCAAATAATTCATGCAAGACCACAGAGCTAATATAACATGACTGCAATGTGCGAGATGGAAGTTAGAATCCAATACTAATAACATGACTACAAAGTGGGAGATGGAAGTTAGAATCCAGTCCTGCCAGGACTCCAGGTCACTGTTTGTCCTCTAGGCCTGGCTGCTCTCCAGAGGTTTTTATTTCTACAGTGACTGGATCAGCCCCTCTGTGAAGGCAACTAGAAGATTTGGGGACTAAAAGAAATCAGCAAATGAAGTTTAAACCACAAATTCTTTTATCTCAACCTTTGCTATTAGAGATGTTAAATCCATAAACAGAACATGGCGAGCAATTATAATGAGAATCACCAGAGAAAGCACTCTGTGCCCACCACCAATAGAGACCAATCGCACTTTACTGAAACTCCGGTTTGTCGCCAACACTAGGCCATGGTCCTGAAGGTCAGGCCCATCTTCCTATGTAGCCCCAGCAGCTACATACTGCCTGGTGCTTAGTTGGCCTTCAGGAGATGTTTGTGGGAAGAACAGATGGATGGATGAATGAATACAGAAATGAATGAGGGAGGGGAGCGCTGAGTCACCTACGTGAGTCTGTAAAGAAAGTAACAAGATGCCAAGCTACGTCCCACAGGTTGCCTGCTAGTTGCAAAGAGAAGGAAACCTATTTTTATTATGAAGAGCTCTGCTGTCAGCATCCTAACCACAGGGTTACTTATATGAGTCAACCCAGCATCACAGCCTCTGCAGTATCCTTGCACAGTGCTTACCTGGATTTCACCCAGACTTTTGCTTCAAAGGAAATGCAAGGAGAGAGGAATAAGTTAAATGACAATAAAAAACAAACCAAAAACAAGTAGCTGAGTGCTGTGGCACAAGCCTGTAATCCTGGCTACTTGGGAGGCAGGAAGATCTTAAGTTCAAGCCCAGCCTGATTAACTTGGTAAGATCCTGTCTCAAAATTTAAAAAAAATTTAAAAGAGCCGAGGAAGTACTTCAGTGACAGAAGATGTGCAAGCATAAGGCCCTAGGTTTGACCACCACGACTGAAAACAAAACAAACAAAACAAAAAAAGCAAACTGGAATGTTGAACACTACAATATAAAAGGCTAAGTTTTTTCGAAAGATAATACCTCATATAGTGATTTTCTTTCAAAGAGTTTGCACAGCGAGGAAAGGGGGCAAAGGAGTGACTTTGCACTGAGAGGGCGACCTGTCTCAGCACTAAGGCCAGTGTCATTGTGATCTGAATACCACGTCCTCTTGTAAGATGCAACAAGAATGGCCCTTCGTAGTTTCTTTCCCCCAGACTCATAACTCCATACAGTAAAATATTCAGAATATTCTTTTTACCGATTCATAATACATTGTTATTGACTATATTTACCCTACCGTGCAGAAGAACACCCGAACTACTTGCTCTTGTGTTACTATAATTTTGTACCCATTGACCAATCTCTCTCCATCTCTCCCCTTCTTACTTTCTCCAGCTTTGAATAACTATTATTCTATTTTCTACTTCTGCAAGATTAACTTTTTCACATTCCACATATAAGTGAGATTATGCAATATCTATCTTTTTTTTTTGCACCTGGCTTATTTCACTTAACATAATGTCTTCCAGGATCAGCCATGTGTGTGGAAATTACTGGATTTCATCTTTTTAAAGGCTGAATAGTACACCGTTGTGTATAACCCCATAGTGGGCTTGTGGATCATGTAATAATTCTCTTTTGTAATTGTTTGAGGACTCTCCATGGTGTTTTCCGTAAGGGCTGTACCATTTATGTTCCCACCAACAGTGTGTTAGGTAAGAATCTCCCATTGTGTATACTGTCTCTTCATTCTATCAACGTTATTCTGTGCAGAAGCTACCCAGTTTGATCTAATGCCACCTGTCCAATTTTGCTTCTCTTGTGTATGCTTTTGGGGTCTCATTCAAGAAACAATCCCAATCCTATGTCATGAAGCACTTCTCCAGTTTTCTTCTAGTGGCTTCAGAGTTTCAGATCTTCGAGTGACGTCTTTAATCCATTCTGAGTTGATTATTGAAACTGGTAAGAGATAGGGTCTAGTTTTATTCTTCTGCATGTGAACATCTAATTGTCCCAGCACCAAGTATAAAAAGACTGTCCCTCATGATTTCTTGGGTATGAAAGTAAAAGCACAAGAAAAAAATACAAATGGGCTACAACAAACTTAAAAATTTCTGTGCATCAAAGGAAATATTAAGAAGAGTAAAGAGGCAACAGTATGGGTGAAAACATTTGCAAATCACACCTTTGAGAAGAGGTTAATATCCAGAATATCTAAAGAATTCTACAGCTCAATAATAAGCAAACCAAATAACCTGATTAAGAAATGGGCAAACACTGTAGCATCATGGTTTTCTGGGGTGGTGGTGTTTTTGTTTTGATTTTCTTGAGACAAGGTCTTGCCGTGTAGTTCAGGCTGGTCTTGAACTCACTAGATGGCCCAGGTGGCCTCAAACTCAGGATGATCCTCCTGCCTCAGCCTCTTGAGCACTGGGATTACAAGCATGTGCCACTACATCCAGCATCATCGAATAAAATTTCTCCAAATAATTATACTAATGGCAAACAAGCATACGAAAGGATACTTAACATCACTAATCATTCAAGAAATGCAAAGCAAAACCATGAGGATCTGCTGTTCACGCTTGTTAGGATGGCCACTGTCGATAGGCAGAAAACCAGAATTGACAGGAATTTGAGGAAATTGGAACCCTTGTTCATGGGAATGATAAATGGTGCAGCCACCGTGGAAAACATGGTGATTCCTCAAAAAATTTAAAAATAGAATTACCTGAGTATGTAGCAAAAAGATTTTCAAGAGGCATTTCCACATCCATATCATAGCATTAGTCAGAACAGCCAGGAAGCAGAAACAACCAAAAATGTCCATTGATGGATGGAAGGATAAAGAAAATTAGTCTATCCATACAGCAGAATACTATTCAGCCTTAAAAAAGAAGGAAATTCAGTCACATGGGGGAACCCTGAGGCCATTATTCTAAGTGAAGCAAAACAATTCCAAAAAAGACAATGCTACATGATTTTACTCATATGAGGTATGTAAAGTAGTCAAACTCGTAGAAATAGAAATTAGAATGACGAGTGCCAGGGGCGAGGATGCTAAATGGACATATAGTTTTGGTTTTGCAAAGTGGAAAAACCCTAGAGATCTATTGCATAGCAATGAGAACATAATTAATGTGATTAACTTAAAATGGTTGATATGATAAATTTGGTGGTCTCTTTCATTACCACACACTTATTACGCATATACCTCCCCCATCGCTTTAGAACGGTGAGGCAATCAAAGTGAAAGTGAGGATGTGACCTGAAGTGCACCACTGAGGCACAGCAATTCGAAGGGTGTAAATGCAACCCCGTCAAATAAACAACTTGGGGAGTCAAAATATATATCAGAGAATCTTAAAGAACTTAGATCTTTAGTAAACCTCATTTTGCTGAAACATGTAGAAATTTGCATATATGTATTCACACCAACATTATTTATAAGAGCAAAAAACAGTGAATTCAGGGTCCAATAGTAACAGGATGGTTAATATTAATTATGAAGCATTTGACTGATAGCCTATGCAAGCTCTAAAATTCATAAAGATAGTCATCATCGAAAGGTGTATTATACAAGGTAAATATCAAATGCAGGCTGCAAAACTATGAGTAGTGTTAACACAAATACAGATGTACAATTTGTTTAATGGTATTTCTTAGCATTCTGGCTTTTTTTTTTTTGCATTGGAAATTAAACAAAGGGCATTCATATTGAGCTACGTCTCTAAGCCTTCTTTTATTTTTTATTTTGAGACAGGGTCTCATTAAGTCACTGAGTTGCCCAAAGTGGATTCAGACTTGTGATCTTCTTGCCTCAGCCTCCCGGAGTGCTGAGATTACAGGCGGGCCTTGCCATGCTCGGCCAGGAATTTTCTTTGTATTTGTCTGTGTTTTCTGGAATTGCTGTTAGCATTTCATTTTACTTGCTTTTTCTTCCTTGCATATATGTGATCATGATGTTTGTAGTGATGCTGAAGTAACATAGTGGCCTCAGATCCTACCTGAGAATCTAAAGACCAAACTGCTAATGAGTAAGCTGTGTCACTGTGGGGCAGAGGTGGACAGGAAAGGGACACTAAGAAACTTTGTGAGATCTCTATAATGTCCTATCACTTATGGCTGATTTTACTTTTCCTTTACACTTTTCCACATTTTCTAACCTTTCTATGATGACAGTGACTTTCTGTTTGTACCTTAGCAATAAAATAAGTATAATTTTGTATCTACCATATTATTACAACCATTAAAGCCTTTATAACAGACCAGTTAGAAGGAAATATACCGGGATGTTAGCAGTGGTTCTTTCTGATAAGTGGCATTGTGAGTGATTTCCCCCACAGGCTTAAAATGCTCATTTATTACTCCTGATTTAAAAAAAAGAAAACAAAACCTATTTTGAAAGATGAACCCAAATACCATTCTTTAAGAATTGCGTTAGTATATGCTGCCACAGAAAACTGCTGAAATGTATTTGGAGGAAATAAATAAGCTGATAATATAAGTTCATTCGTTAGAAGTCTCCCTTTCATTTCTCCCTAAAATGTTATCTTCTGTTTTATGACTGTGGCTGACATTTCTGACTTGCATTGATACTGTAACTAATGAGTTTTTCCAATGTTATTTATTCTGAAATCATCTCAGACTTACAGAAAAGTTGTAAACACAGTGTGAAGAACTAGGTTTTCTTCTTAAATCATTTGAGATTAAGTTCCAAACATGATCCCCAAATACTCTCGTATTTCCTAGAAGTAAAAATACAGTCATCAAAGTCAGGAAATTAATACATTACTATGATCTAATCCTCAGACACTACATGAGTCAGTTTTCCGTCACTGTAATAGCTGAGACAATTAAGTTAGGAAAGGTTTACTTACTTCACCGTTCTGGAGGTCCTGGCCCAAGATCAGGGGTGCCCACTGCTCTGGGCCTGTGGGGTGCCAGCTTGGAATGGTGGAGAGCACCTTGTGGATCTAACCACAGATCTCATAGCTAGGAAGCAAAGGAGAGGAAGAGGAGGAGGCCAGAGTCCCTCAGTCCCGTTTGGGGCACAGCCCCAGTGACACAAGGGCCTCTCACTAGGCCCTACCTCCCAAAGCCACCACCACTTCGCTGTGGTGCCACTCTGTGGACCGAGTCTTTAACACACGGACCTGTAGAGGGCGATTATCCACACCATCCCAGACCCATTCGAGTTTCACCAGTGTCCCAATTACATTATTTATAGGCAAATTATGCCATCCGAATCCTGTGTTGTCTTCATCCAATGTCACATTGCACATGGTTCACTCTGGACAGTAACTTGCTCTTTGGCAGTTTTGGAGGCCACTCGTTACACTGTAGAATGTCATGACGTTAGAGTATCTGATGTTTCTTCGTGATCAGATCTGGGGTGTGCATCTTTCCTGGGAGAGTCAGAGAGGTGACCTGTGCACGTCTCACATTCCATTCTATCAGGCGGCACCAGTTTTAATTTGTCCCGTTACTAACGATACTGCTTCGTGAAGGTGATGTCTGCCAGGCTTTCCTACTGAAAGTTACATTTTTTTCTCTTTGTAATTAAATGATTATTTTGTAGGGAGGTGGTTTGAAACTAAGTAAACATGCATTCTCATCACTTTCGTGATAATTAACCTTTTACCAACTCATGACTTCCTGTTTTTGTTCAGTGGGTTAAAATTTGTGACTTTTAGTATTCACTTTGGTTTTCAATTCGGATTTGGCCAGTGGGGAACCTCTTCCACGCTGGATCCTGCGCAATTCTGTGTGGTTTAAATTATTCCTTTTTTAGGGGGTTCTGAGAATTAAACTTACGGGCTATGCACTCAACTGTTTGAGTGCAAAGCCTTATTTATTTTTTAAGACAGGGTCTCACAAAATTGCTAAATTACCCGGGCTGGGCTCGAACTTGTGATTCTCCTGCCTCTGCTCCCAGAGTACTGGAATTACAGAACTGTAACATCCATTATTCATTGAGTACTTATTTTCTGACAAAAACAAAAGTGGTTTTGGCACACACGTAGGCTACTCTTGTAGATCCTCAGCCTCAGTCCTGGGATTAGCGATTTCCCAATAGGTAGTGGTGTTCTGATGCTAAGACTTGGATGCTGGGGATGCTTATTTCCCCTGGTCTCTCTGATTTTAGGCCCTTTCAGTTAACAAATCTAGGAATACTGTGTATTAATATATGTATGTGTGCACACATACTAGGTCACCATGTGTTTATCAAAATATAACCCTGGACTACAGAAAAAACACCAAAGATGCAGTTGGAAGATACAAAGTTTCTCTAATAATCATGAATATGGAAACACAGAGGCTGTTCCATCGTTCTGGAGAGAACCCAAACACAGTCTAATTTTCTAGATACCCAGGGGGCACTCAGAAGCTTTGTGAAAACTAACTACAGGAAGAGAAGCTTCTACTATCACAAATCATGTTGTGTCACATAGTTTTTACAGAGCCATTTTGTACGAGAAATCTTCTGCTTATCCCCAAAAGCTGCCTTTGCTGTATGTGTCTGTCTGTCCCAGGAACATCTTCCAGTAGTTAAGATTCTGTTTCCAGTGAAACATCACTACACTTCATACTTAATCACAAAGTGCTTCTAGTATTTTTACGATGCTTCCAGCCTGGCTAGGAAAGAGCTACCAGGCCAACACATTTTTAGAGCTTCCCTGAAGAATCCAAGATCATAGTTAGGAATGCTAAGGCATTCTCCTCTTTGAAAGGAGGATCATTTTATATCATCTGGTTGTGCCAATTCCTTGAATGGAGAATCCTGTCGGGTCCTATCTTTAGTCTTCGTAGGCCCTTTTCGTCTTTGCATCTTAGATTTTTCTTGTCCTGCACTGCCCCCCGCTGTTCAGAACACAACACCCTGCTGCCTTTGGGGACAGGTGGACACCACCTTAAGATTTTCGTTTCTGTTGTACATGGAGGCCTAGGAACACCTTCACCAGGAGTGTGTAAAGGTGCGTTGGTGTCACTCTGGCACCTGCTCATGGCATCGTAAGTGCTCTGTGTCTTGTGCTGGAGGAAGACAGACATAGCCTTTAGGACGCAACTGGTGCTGACTGGTTTTTTATTCCATTTTTGTTGTAACAGGAAAAGTCTTGCATGAAGAGCATGTGGAACTCTTGATGGAGGAATTTGCATTCCTGAAAAAAGAAGTGGAGGGGAAAGAGTTGCTGAAAGGGTCCCTTCTCTTCACAGGTCAGTTGTGTGCAGGATCACAGGTCACAGGTGAGGTTGAAGACCAGCCGCCCTGTTTCCCAGCTCTCCGGGATGTGAGCTTGGATTGACCTCTGCTAGAGACCTTCTGACTCAGGACCAATTTCATTTATTTTTTCCATCCTTCTATGGACAATGAAAACACATTATTTTATTCTTTCCTTGAGTGAGATTTAATTGCTTGGTGAGATCTTATGTAAAAAATGTATTAGATCTCAAGCATCTTTTGTTTCTGTCCCAATCTACTAGGGCAGAAATTTCCCCCATAAAATCTTAACAGTTGGAGATTTTTTCTCTACAGCAGGTTTTATGTGAAAACTCTCTTTTAAAGGGCACGGGAGGGGGGTGCTCGGAGAGGAGAACATCTCTATACATCTCCTTGAGCAGAAATAGAACATACACAGCTCCTTTCCTCCTCCAGCAAGTTACAAGGACAGAAGCAAACACCATGGTATTAAACGCAATGTGTATTTGGCTATTTGCTTTATGGTGGTCATTCATGAGGAGCTCAACTAGCAATAGGAAATGAGCATGCTGGAGCCCAGTGTTCTTGTGGTCACTTTACATGACCCCTTTGGTCTCAGGGCCCCCTTTCCTGAGGGCTTTCATCACAAAAAGGAGACCCGTATGTGGCTGGCCATTGTCGAGTGGTAAGACCACTCTATCTCTTTATGAGTTTGTAGGCAATACAGCAGAACCTCATTTCAAGAAGTAGTCATCTTTGGAAATGATGTAAGCGTTGTGCCAATAAGCAATACCTGTTAATCTGTACAAGGAACTGTGCTAAGAGTGTAACATATATTATCAGTGGTAACTCCTAGGACAGACAGTCCTGCGGAGCGGGTATTTATTCTCCTCACGGCACAGGCGATGAAGGCGACAGCAATCGTGTGACAGCGCCTGGCTGAAGGGTGACTATGGTGGCTGATCGGTACTCTGTCAGAGAACTAGAGCAGATGGTGACCAGCCCAGGGGAGCTTGTTTCCTAAATTTGACACTTAGATCCTAGTAATTTCACTCATTTTATTTGTAAATTGTTTTTCTACAGAACATGGTCATTAAGTGAATTTCAAAGTCATAAGATATGTTTGGTGTGTAATGCACTGAAGCAAATATGAATTTGTTTAAATTTTGGTTACATGTAAGATTTCTCAGAGGGACACTCATGTGAGTGTACCTTTTTGTACACAGTATTATGGAGACTGAGAAGACACTTGACAATGGATTAATTTTCTCGTATTGAACTAGCATAAGAGAATTACAGGTTTATTCACCTCTCCAGCTATGATGATGCCTTCACCCTACTGCCATTTACACATACAAGCATGTATAAAAATCAGGTTTGAGGAGCTAAAACCTTCTGGTTCTTCTGTGTTTATGAGATAACTTTAAAACAGTAATTGAAAAGGATATGTGTCTATGTATATGTGTATATTATATGAGTATTTATCAAGATTCAAACAGTTTAAAAGCTTATTACGGTAAAAAACACATTGCTGTTAATCTCCCTTAAATATCCCCCTTCTTGCCTTGAGCGCATTATCACATTGTTCTTGCCACATTCTGACCCAGTTCTGGAAGTTCTCCTTTGTGAGTGTCTTCATGAGGTACAATAGAAAATGTGGCCAATGCTGCTGCCCAGCACAACACAATGGAAAGGCAAGCTTGTGAAGCATCATAGGGCGTCCTCATCGCCTTATTTCCTGGATCTGGCATTGTATGACTTCTGGCTTTTCCCCAAAGTCAGAATGATCCTTCAAGGGAAATGTTTTGACTTGAATTCAGGACACTGAGGCAGCCAGGACAGCACAACTCTACACACTTACAAAAAAGACTTATAGAACTGCTTCAGAAAGTGGCAAGAACAATGGGATAAATGCATTCTGAGTGAGTGGGATCAACGGCAGTGTGTCTTTTACTCTAATGAATTATTCTTCATTTAAACACACGCCATATTTTCCAGTCACACTTCATATGTGTACATAAGACTACAGAATATATTAGAATCCTGGAACTTTTTATTATTTTGGCTAGGTTGACTGTTGTTGCCAGGAGAATTCCTCATTTTGTTAGCAAAACTGAATTTAAAGAAACAGGTAAAAGGGAACTACCTCTGTGAGAGTTTGCACTTAGCCATCTGAATTGTGCTCGGGTCTAGCAATCATCACGCACACCCTGGGAGGCAGGGTCTCCTACCCCGGCCCGCCCTGGCCCCCGGGGCTGCTCTTCCTCAGCCGCCCTTCTTCCCCACGCTGACGCCTTCTGTGGTTCCTCCCAGCTCCCCCGCTGGAAGAAGGACGTTTCGGCTTCCCCGCCTTCAGCGGCATCTCTCGCCTGACCTGGCTGGTCTCTCTCTTTGGGGAGCTTTCACTTGTGTCTGCCACTCTGGAAGAGCGGAAGGAAGAGCAGTATATGAAAATGACTGTGTCCCTGGAGACTGAGAACAGATGGTAAGTCGTGAGACACCCGGGGAGGGGGAGTCATCAGGGCCCCTCGGCGTCCACGAGGGTGAGTGCAGAGTGTCCCCGAGGGGCCGCTCCCTGGCTTCCACCCCAGCAGAGCTGTCACTCACAGTGCCCGACTTCCTGGCCCAGCCAGGCCATGAGGTAAAGGACACCCACATAAGCCTTTCGCCATTGGTAAATAGAGGCTTCCACAATTCAGGCAGGTGGCCGGTGTCACATAACCCTTAACATCAGTTGGGTCCTCCCTGTGCTGCCCCCGCTGGCCCAATCCTGGGCTCAAGCAACCCTCTCACGCCACCCTCTCGAGTAGCTGGCACTGCAGTCATGGCCGCCAAGCCTGGCTGCCATTATTTATTTTTACTGATAAGGAAGTGGACATGACGTTCAGCACTGCCTCAAACCCCAAGGTTCTGTGTTATTTGGAAGGACATAAGAAATTTCCTTAGGTGAATCACAGTGTTTGGAATATGTCAAATTTATTTTTATCCAGTGTCAAAATCAAGCAGTGAATAAGATGCATTAAAATTAATCTTAAACTGAGATTGGTGGACACACCTGTAATCCCAGCACTCAGGAGTCTGAGACGGGAGGCTCATGAGTTTGAGGCCAGCCCAAGCTGCATAGCTGGACCCTGTTTCAAAACCAACCAGCCAACCAACCCCAAACCGTGTCTTCATATTCTGGAGCATTTGAAAGGCTGTACTGTGAGCTTTTAAAACTAGTCATGAGAATTGATTTTTTAAGTGACCAACCCAATTTTTTCCCCCAACTTTTTGATACAGTTTGCAATAACAATTAATTTTTAAAAACTTGAGTCAGAACCAAAATATTTAGTTAATGGATTGATCATTAAGGTAAATAAAATAAGTAAAACTAATATTCATTTTATTGACCTTGTCAGTTTAGCTAGTTTCCTGGATTCTTTGCAGGACCTGAATAGGATGTTTTGACTTATGGGTAAGCTTCAAGCACACATGAATCTTTCAAGTCACTTTCAGCATAGAAAACTTGCTGAGCCCTGTTTCTTCGGGCCCATGGGTCCCCGCTGGATGTATGTGCCCAATGCTAAAGTACACTCGGTGTGACGGGAAAATACCTCCTTCTCCTGTGACAGCAGCCCTGGCTTCTGACTGTGCACTGGGAGAATCCTTTGAATTTGTAGGCTTATTGTCTTTCTCTTGAGGCTTCTCCCAGCCTAGAGGCTGGATTCTATTTCAGCCAAAAGCAGACACCCCCTAGGACTGGTCACTACACATCAGGAGCCACTACTGTTGCCTTAGGAAGGAACTCAAGCTACCTTCATACGGTATAGTAGACACAAGCAGAACACAGGTTCATGGAGTGGGGGTGACAGTGTGTGACCTTGAAAGGTCACCAAGGAAAGGACTCTCGGGGCAGGGTCATCAGGTGAATCTGTTTTATAGATACTATGATTAGTACTAAATGCCAAGCATGCCTCGCCCTTTTACAAGGCTTTTCTCTTTTGGTATTTATACCAACACTCTGAAGTAGGTATTAGTGTCATGTAGGAAACTGAGGCTCGGAGAAGATAAGGAACTTGCCGAAGGACACGGAGCTGGCAGGCAGTGGTACAGCAGTCCCTCAGGCTGCTCTCTGGGCCCCGAGCTGTGTGCCTCTCCCCAGCAGTGCTCAGGAAGGGCACAGGAGGACCTGGCTTGGAAACACATCAGGTACTCTCTGTATCTTATGAGCGTCTTTACTTGTCAGCCCGGGGTCATCAGCCCTGGATGCGAATCCCAGAATTAGCCAGGAAGTCTCAAAGCCCCTTACTCCCAAACTTCTCCCATTTTACCAGCAGTTTTCAAACTGTGTCAAAATAGGTATTAGAACCTTTTCTCAGCCCAAATCTTTTGTGGCTATCCAACTCATAATAGATATACAAAGCCAACTGTAGTCATGCCTACGTGGGAAGCTGAGGCAGAACAATCACTTGAGCGCAGGAGTTTGGGGGCCAGCCTGGGCAGCAGAGCAAAACCTTGTCTCCAAGAAAAGAACAAGTTTTACCTCTGCTCTTGAAGTCAGCAGGTAGGAGTAGCACCAGAGCTGTGCCCTGCCTGCTCCACTCATCAGGGGTTAGAAAATCTCCTCCTCCCTGCACCTGCACACAGATGCTGACAGTAGAGACGTGGAGGTGGGCGGACAGCTTCCTGGAGAGGATGAGAAACAAGTTACGCATCCGCAGGCAGGCAGCACCCAGGCGGTGAAGGCAAATACTTGCAATGCAGCTTGTCAGAGGGAACGGGGACCCAGGACTGTGTGTGAAATCAGGCTTGTGCTGCTGGACTGTGGAGTCAGTTGCTGTCCACGTCCAGAATATGAGTGGCCCAGGCCCTCTTGTCACCTGTTCTCCGCCAGTTGGCAGGAAAGTGCCAACGGCCCATGTCCTCGCCGAAGCAGTGTGGTTTTCTGAGTTGTTAGTAGACATGGCCACAGAATGAGGAAGTGCCCTAATGTCTTCCTTCCCATGTGACAGTGGTCCAGCCCCCACTTGATGCACTGCACACCTGCTCCTCTTAAGCTTCTGTCCCGTGCTCCATGTCAGACTTGGGAAGCAGGCAAACCCAGGGGGAGGGCTGCTCTTAGCCACTCTATTGGTCAGGGTTCTCCAGAGACAACCAAGAGCTTATGTGTGGAGACAGGAGAGAGGTTCATTAGAGAGCTGGCTCATGTGATTGGGCTGCCAAAGAAGCCCCATGACTGGTCCTCAGCACCTGGAGACCCAGGGATGCCAGAAGCATAGCTCAGTCCAAGGGCTCAGAACCAGGGAAGCTGGCCGCTGGACTCTTGGTTCAGGGCTGAAAGCTGAAAGCCCAGGAAGGGGATCACTGGTGTAAACTCTCAAATTCAAGGGCCGGCGAACCTGGACTGGGAATGTCCAAGGCAGACTGCTTATCCCCATCTCTCAGGGAGACAGACAAGGTCACCCTCTGCGTTTATTCCTTCCATGCCCTTGGCTGGCTGGATGGTGCCTGAGCATGTGGAGGGCAGGTCTTCCCCTGGACACAGTCCAGTCAAACTTTCATGGTACTTCTTTGGAAACACCTTCATGGACACAGCCCAAAGTCATGCTTTGCTGTGTTCCCAGGTATTCCTTCATCCAGCTGTGCTGACAGCTAAAATGACCCGTCACACCTGGGCTGGGAGAGCCCTGAGTCCCTCCAATACCCATCATGTTCTCCAGGGGCCTCTCTCTGCCCTTTAACATAATCTCACACCAAGTCTTAAGCCTTGTCATAGCCTGGCACTCTGAAAGCAAATAACAAAAGAAGATGAAAGTGGTTTCCTGTATTCCTTAGCATTGCTGACTGCCCCTGCTTGCCCCAGGCCTCACCGGCCCAGCTGAATGGGGGAGGAGGGAAAGGCCAGACCTCAGGGGGATGCTCGCTCAGGCTTAACACCATTCCCGCTCCCACTGGCGGCTCCACCACTGAGCTCAGCAGTCAACCAAATTACCTTGTCCCCCACCCGGCTCATCCTGTGGGGAAAAAGAGGGAGGGAGGAGCAGAGAGAAGTAACGGGGGGGGGGGACCGAGTCCTTTCACTCCCGGGACTTTATCCTAAGAAGGGAAGAATAAGTGTGTGTGTTCACATATGTGAAGATGTTGAATGCAGGGTGCCCAGACTAATTCACAAGATGGAATGAGCTCAGGTATTTGGCAATGATAAGTTATTAAATAAATTACATAATCAATCATACATGTACATAAACTAATCATACTAGCTATGAGATCATAGACATACTTACAAATAAGCAGAAGAAACAATTTTAAAATAGTAGCTTCATGTTTATATGCCATATACCTATAGATGGATATTTGAAAATATATGTTAAACTGAAGATGCTTCAAGGAGAAGAACCTATGGATTTTTTTTTCATTTTAAAAGTTCTTAATACTCCAAAGTTTTTATAATATGTTTAGAAGAGCAAGACTGGGGGTATAGCTGAGGATAAATCACTTGGCAATCATGTGTAAAGCACTGGGTTTGAACCCTAGCACTGCAAAATAAATGAATAAAACATTTGAAAGAGCAGATTTTACATTTTTTCTCTCACAATATTCAGGGAAACTACCTTAGGTCAAAATCTACGTAAGAGAAAATTTTCCAACTTCCCATAACCAGACAGCGGCTGCTGTCTGCTATAAAGTAAGAAATAACCCAGATAAAACACTGTGGAGAAGGAAAGTTTATCCTACTTGGATTTTACATTTTTATGAGTGCTAATATATGCCTGAAGGAGAAACCTGAAATGGAACGGGAGGTGTTGTGTTGACCAGTAGTGGGTATTTTCACACACACAGAAGTAACACTTTATGTACAATCTCAGGTGCTTCCTCCATTGCCTGCGTCTCATAAGGAACACTTAAAATGCAGGGTAAAAACTCCTGGATAACAAATTGAGGTTGGCACGAAAGTCATTCAGTGTATTTCTTTGCCTGATGGCAAAAATAAAGACTTGTTTTGCAGTGAAGTTGGAAAAAGTCACTCTTGGACTTGGGAAGTGGCAGGCATCAGAATGCCACCAACCCACCACACTGAGCCACAGCTGCGAGAAAGACGCACACAAAACAGGGTCCCAGATGCCAGCAAGCACCCATTTGCACTTCTGTGTGATGTCTCAACGTTACAATTCTTTTGTCTTCGCAGTCCGCTGTCGTGGATTGAAGAGAAAGGGCCTGGTCTAAAACGAAACCGATATTTAAGCTTCCATTTCAAATCTGGGTCCTTGGAGAACGTCCCAAATGTGGGAGTCAATAAGAACATTTTCCTGAAAGACCAAAATATATTTGTCCAGAAACTCTTGGGCCAGGTCTCTGAGAAGGAGCTGGCTGCTGAAAAGAAACGCATCCTACACTGCCTGGCACTGGCAGAAGAAATCCAGAAGCTCTGCTGCCCAAAGAAGTAAGAGGAGGAAAAGGCATGGTGCTTCCCATATGAGAGCAGAGTTTGGTTTTCATCAAGAGTTGACCTTCAGTTCTGTTCTTCCAATTAAACATGTTGGGTAAATAGGATTCGCTTACTGTTATGAGATGTGTTGGGTGTGGTATTTTGGGCTGGGATTGTGCAGTGGGGATGAGGAAAGTACTTATCGTGCTGGAGCTGAGTGCTTTCCATGCCTGATTTCATTTACCCTTCCCAACAGCCAAAGCAGATGGATGTGACCAGTCCAGTTTCCTTTGATGTACTGAAAAACCTTGTTTGCAGTCATTCAGACAGTAAATAGAAGTGGACTTTCAAGCCTACCCAGGTTCTGAACCCTCCAAATACTGTTTTGGAGTCTCTTCCCCACTTTACAGAATATTATTTTCCCCCACAAACATTCACTGGACAACTTCATAATTGCTGGGAAAACATAGCCACCCCCCTGAGTAACATCCCGGTGTCAAAAGGGAACCAGCACATGCTTGGGGAGGGGAGGGGAGGCTGCTCCTGGTACAGGTTTGCTGTGAGTTTGAGGATATGAGCAGGAGGCAGCCTGAAGATTGTCTTCAGAACAGAGTTGCTAGAAAATGAGGTCTGGAGGAGGGAATCCCAGAGAGAAAATCCGATTGTGAGGGGAACCTCTAAAACAGACACAAGAGGTGGGTGCGATTAGGTAGTGCGAGGGCACTGAAGTTTGTCAGTTGATGGAGGAGTGGCATGGTCAGGTTTGTGGGGGAGGAAAAGCCCTCAGAAGGCTGTTGGGCACAGGTGAGACTTCAGATGAGGAGAAGGCATCCAGTTAAGGGACAGGAGTGTGCCTACAACCTTGGTTGATTTGACCATCAGACCTTCCTGCCCTGAGGTTGAGTGTCAAGTGGGTTCTCTTCCATTATTTCATTTCTACTGTTGCATTTTATCCAAATCCCATGTTAGATTTCTTGCTGCTGTGAGTGCCCCTCAGGAATTTGCCTACTTCCCACTTGCCATCATGACGTTGGACCAGTTTGGAAGCTGTGAGATCAATGTTGCAGGACAGCTCTATTTATAATTTCTGTTTAATTCCCTCACCATGGTGCCTCAAGATAAACAGAAAAGCCCAGTAATTAAAAACCTAAAAAAGTCCTTGAAGTTATTATTTGCCATGTAAAATAGTTTGTGATAAATATAGGTCAGCTAGGTCCCTTGTATTGCCCCCATGACATGTCCCATGGAGTGAGGGAATAGTGTGTGTGTGTGTGTGTCTGTGTGTCTCCCTGTGTCTTGGTGTGTCTTGTGCCTGTGTGTCCATGTGTCTGTGTGTATCTGTGTCTGTGTGTGGTTGTGTGTGTGTGAGTACCGAGGACAATTCTTTCACTTCAGTCTGTGGCAGTCAGTCATTTTGCAGTTTGCTACCATTTCCAAGATTGAACCCTCCCTCTTTGGCCCCTCCCTGGATGAAAATGAGTCAGTCTCAATTGAGGTAAAGCCTTCAGGATGGGGACCTTCAAGAGAAGTCCTGCTGTGTGGCTGCCAGCCCCCAACATGGCAACAAGGATCACCTGCAGCTTTTATGCCCCAGTCCTCTGACTGGATTGAGTGCTGCCCAGCAGTGACAGTAGCAGGGACACTGGTGCTGTGCTAGTGAGCACTCAGCTGGGACTGTGCTGTAGGAGCTCAGGAACCTGCGGTGCAGACACTTGAGGATCAGGGACTCTCAGGCTGGATGCCCTGCAGGTACCAGAGCCTGGGAGGCCACTGAGCCCTCAGCACTATCTCCACAGGGCTGCAGCTTAGCCTCTGGCCTGGGCTGGGAGGAACAATCAGGAGTAATTGTTTCCTGGCCCTCGAGGTTCAGGTTTATTTGTTTTGGTTTTCTGAGATAGGGTCTCACTGTGTAGTTCAGACTGGCCTAGAATTTACAGCAATCATCCTGCCTCAGCCTCCCAAGTGCTGGGATTATAGGCATGCACCACCATGCCTGGCTAGAGTTTTAGTTTTGGAAGCCAAAAACACTTGTGTGAGAGATGATGGCGACGGCCCCATAGCCATGCAAATGTACCAAATGCCGCTGAACTGTGCATTACAAAATGTTAAGGTCCAGGAACTTTACCAGCATTAAATATTTTTTTTTAAACCTCATTGAAAAATTGATGGCAAATAATGGCAGGGATGTGGAGCAGCCACAAGTAGTGTAAGATACATCATTTTGGGAAAGATCTTTGGCAATGAAGACTGAAGCTGCACGTATGCATGTCCTGGGGCCTAGCATCCACCTCCTAGGGACACACCCAGCTGTGTCCTAAATAAAGGTGTACACGCATCCATATTAGTACTGCACTGATACCCACAACTGGAAGCACCCGGATGATCCCAGTCCTACAGGGAAATGTATTGCTGTGCCTTGATACAGCAGAGCAACTTCAGAAATGTAGATGTAGAGTATATAACACGCAGATAGCAAGGAATACCACGGGCACCACTGTACTGAGGGAGCAGACACAGGACAGCTCACGTTCACCAACCCCAGCACAGGACTGTAGAGGCAGCACAAGGAAGCTGAAGTGGAAGTCCGAGCTGGCCCACTGGCCATCCCGGTCCCACCTCACTTGGTCACGACAGAAAGATGTCACACAAATACAAAAAGCCAAATTAAGTCCAACTGAGTCCAGTTTATTAGCCAGTGATCGAGAGGCGCTCACACACAAAGCTCTCAACCCTGAGTCTTGGTCTGTTCATGCCTTATATACGGTTTAGTACAGAGGATTTTACATGGGCATGTTGTTATTAATCTTGTGTCACATTAGTCATACATGGTTCTCTTGAATGCCAGTGGTTTAGAGGTTTCAGACTCAAAATGGGTTTTATGGTACTAGGCATGATACAAGGTTTAGGAAGCTTGAGTAAATATAGGGGTCTCAGTGAGGATGTTTTATTACCATACTGTCAAGTGAAAGGGGCAAGGGTCAGGGTCTGGGTGCTGACAAGGAAAGGGAGTGTTTGAGGGTAAGGAGCAGACGGGAGAGTCACCATTCTTTCTATAATGTAGATGTTCTGGCTATGACTAATGAAAACATTAGAGGGGCCATTAGACTAAGTTTAGAAGGAGAAATGGAGTGGGGTGGGCTTGGCTTCTGACTGACCCATCTCATTCCCCACTTCTCTCACGGCCGAACTAAAGCTGAATTAAAATACGTCATTTCAGAAGCCATCCTGGAGGAAGTCACAGGGATGAGGCAGAAGCCAGCAGGTGGATAGGAGATGCTCAGGGTGCTGGAAATCTCTCATTTCTTGGCCTGAGTCCTGGTCATGTTGACTGTGGGTGGAGCTTGGGAAAGACTGTGAAACCATGAGCAACACAGACGGCCAAGGCCATCCGTGGGCCGGGTTCACCATGCTGCCTCCCCGCCCCTCAAGATGAGCTGAGGCCGAGCCCTTCACAGCCCGCCCTGGCACTCCTTCCCCTGTGAGAGTTGTCCATCCACTCTGGCATCCCCTTTAAACCCCAGCTGCCGAGCTCGGTGTTTGGAATAGCTCCCCGTCCTTGTAGTTTGGGGCTGGACGTAGGACTGTGTGGAGAAGGAGCAGAGCGCCCCTGATTGGGACAGTAGGAGCCGAGAGCACAGGCACCATCCTCTAGGCTGTTCCGATGTGGGCAGGGTGCGGATCTCGGCCTCCCCACAAGCTTTCAACAGTGGTCGGAACACGGGTGCACTTCTGCTCCACTCCAGAGTCAGCCCCCAGGGTCCCCGCAGAACCCTGCAAATGAACCCGGGTTTCTGCCATGGCTCCCGGGCCTCAGTGTGGGCCTGGTGCGCACCTGCCCGCTCTCAGCACCTCCCCTTGGAGGAAGGAGGCGGTGCGGGGCCGGGGACCCTGGGTAACCCCCCTCTGGGCCACACCTTCGTCCCGAGGGTGAGAGCAGAGTCCCAGGGTGTGAGGAGGCTCCGCCCTGCTCCCGAGCGAGAGTAGAGCCCTGCCTGGAAGCAGGTGCCGCGCTCGGGGTGAGGGATTCCCGCAGGGGAGGACAAGACCTGGGAGGCCTGCACAGAGGCTGCAATGCGACGGGCCCAGGCAGGGGAACGCTGTGTCTCAGCCCCACCTCCGACCCCAGAGGCCCGAGCCGTGGGGAGGCCTGTGGCGACAGCAGCGCTGGAGCTACACGGAGGACAGGAAGGCCGTGGCCGACCCTCGCGGCTCAGGACCCAGGGGCGGCTGGTGTGAGCCGGGTTGTTCCCGCCAAAATTTCCCCACAGAGGGAGCCGGTGGGAGGCGCGGTCCCTCGGGCGGTGGGCGGGGCCCGCAGAGCCCAGCTGTCAATTCCGGCCAATCCTCCCTCGGGCGGTGGGCGGGGCCCGCAGAGCCCAGCTGTCAGTTCCGGCCAATCCTCCCTCGGGCGGTGGGCGGGGCCCGCACGGACCTGTCAGTGCCCACCGTTCCCCCCTCGGGCGGTGGGCGGGGCCCGCAGAGCCCAGCTGTCAGTTCCGGCCAATCCTCCCTCGGGCGGTGGGCGGGGCCCGCAGAGCCCAGCTGTCAGTTCCGGCCAATCCTCCCTCGGGCGGTGGGCGGGGCCGGCGCGCGCTGTCCTCTGGGAGCGGGAGGGGGTGGTGACTGCAGCTCCTCGGGCCCGCGAGGCTCGGGCGGGAAGCGTGGAGGTTCCGGAACCTGACGGCCCAAGCTGCCGCTCGCTCGCCAGCCGCCCTCCTTCCCTCCCGGGCCCGCGCGGCTCCCGCTCCTCCCAGCCGAGCCAGGCGCCTCCTGTGTGCCTGCCGAGACGCCCTCCGCGCCCCGCGCCTCCGGGCTGCTCTTCCCCAGGACGCCCACTGCTCGGCGCAGGACCCGGAGAAGGTGGTTCGGAACTTTCCGCCGCAGTTTCTCCTTTGGCCAGAGAGCGAGGGACTGCGCTCCGGGTATGTCACCTGTCCAAACACCCGGGGAGCCACAGGTGGACATTTCGCAGCGGTTTGTCCAGCCTTTCCCTGGAAGGGACCGGGTTTGAGCACAGGGTCATGGTACCACAGCAGTGACGGTGTGTCCCATGTCGTGCATAGTGTTAAAAAAAGAAAAACCCTCAAATTGTCCTAAGTTTGAGCCAAGCGAGCCCTTTTAAACTAGATCTCATGTTCTTTTTTCGTGCCTTTCCTGTGTCTCTTGTATGATTGGAGAACCACTGCCGGTTTTTACCTTTGGAAATGGTAATTCCTAATAAGAGTTGCTTTAAAAAAAAAAAGATGTTAACACTTTTTTTTTTTCGTGCTGAGGTTAACACTTTTTAAAAAATTCCTTTCTGTAGTTATTTTTTTCTTTTGTGATCAGCCTAAATCCATTCATATAATCTGATTTCAGTCTGGTTGTCGGTTGTTTGGCTAGAAAAATCCCACGATTAAAGATTGTTTTAGCCGGGCGCATTGGTGCTCACTTGTAATCTCTGCACTCAGGAGGCTGAGGTAGGAGGATTGCCGCAAGTTGGAGGCCAGACTGGGCTACACAGCGAGTTCAAGCCCAGCCTGAACTGCATAGCAAGACCTTGTCTTAAAAAAAAGACTGTTTTACAGATTCCCATGTTCCTGCCTTGTGAAAAAGTCTTTCTGATTGTCACCAGAGAGCATCCTCAGGGATGACAGGTAACATTCATAAAATGAGATGTGCCATTTCGCAGCCAGAGAAGACAATCTTTTAAAGTGAAACAAAAGGGACTTTTAGGATGCAGATACAGTCTCTTTGGATCACTGCAACTTCTCTCCTTAGTAACTGCAGGATAGATTGCCTGCTGAGGGAGGCATGCCCTACCCGTGCCTGCTATGTCAGCAGGTGAAGGTGCACCAGAGTGAGGGTGTCTTCATCTGGGGTCCACATATCCGAATCAACAGTGCACCTATCCACACCAGTTGTACTTCTCCATGCCAATTCCAACTACGCTGCTTATTTATTCCGTTGGTTAAAGCTGGCCTGTCTGTGTCTGTCTCGGTCTTTCTGTTCTTGGACTGCAGGGAATTGTGGAATTGTTGCAGATAATCCCCTCGCCCCAGACTCTGGGATTTCCAGGCTGGTGAGCTGGGATTATGCAGTCAGCATGTCAGGCTTTGGAGAAAAAGTCAGCACCAGAGGTTGAAATATAAATAGCTTCTGCTTCCAATACGTCTTCCATAACTACCAAGCATGATCCTATTTTCAGTGCCATAGCTGAAAGGGTATGACTGGAAACCATGGAAGCAGATTATTTTCTCTTTCTTTAAGGAACTTTTTGCTATCATCACATAATCTTCTCTCATTTATTCATATCAGCTTCTTCTCATGTTCAATTAGATCATACCTGGGTTATGGGCTCCTTCTGTTGAGATTTTAGAGGTTATTCTACTTGAAATCTGCAAAAAAGGTAGAACATGGGTGACCACAACAGAGTTTATGTTACCTTCCTCTTTATTAAACTTCACTTTCTTCCCGACTGAAGGCTCGTGACCTCCTATTTTAGAAAACCTGCTACGCTAAAGTTTTCTGCCCCTTTGAGATGTAAATACTCTTTAGTCCAGAAATGTCTTTCTCAAGGACCTAGCAGCCATCTCTTTAAAATGTAATCACTAAGATGGTCCCCTGGTCTCCCAATCTCTGGAATGATAGAAGCCTAATAACTGCATGGTGGGAAGAGAACAAATATTAAAGAATCACACAACTAAGTGTAAAATTGCAAATGTAAATCTTTTTTACCATAGAAAACATTTGTACTTTATTAGGTGTACCTAAAAATCAACACAAATCAGTCTCAGGCACTTCTTGAATACAGACCATGGGAATTTTCTACTAAAGAATATCAGTAAATATAAAAACTTTTAAGAAGGGAAAATATATGAATTATAAGAGCATGAGATTGAGTAAAGATGACCTAATCAAGGTTTCCCTGAAGAACTGAACTGAGTTTCAAAGAGTGAGGTCAAGGGAAATGCAGATAAATTTAGGTGCCCCTTGAAAATTTTAAATAGAAAAATTTTTGAATAAGGTGAGTCAGTGAGATGAGAGGGCAGAATCTGTATCCACCACTGGAAAGGGAGCAAAAAGATTTCTCAGAAAAGAGATCAGGACCTCAACTCAGCCTGCTGAGTAGGTTTTTTTTTTTTTTCTATTTTTACCAAGAACATGTATTGGTACATTTTATACATAATGATCATAATCAACATGGTTATTTTGTACCTGTACATGAGATATCTTGGTTTTCCCCCCTCTTCCCCACCCCTCCCTTCCACTCCCCCACCTTTCCCTATTTGCAACAGGTTTATTTATTATTTTCCCATTTTTTGCCTTTCTTCTAACTTTTCTTTTAACCTTCCTTCTTTTTCCCCCTTTTCCCTATCTAGTTCTCCTCTCTTTTGAATACAATCTTTTTTTAAAACATAATTTCTATTATACCCCCTTGTCCTTATTTATACTTATGATTTCTCATATCAGAGAAACAATTTGATGTGTACTGATGAGTGTCTGATTTATTTCATTTAAGAGTATGTTCTCAAGGTGCATCCATTTACCTACAAATGTCTCTAGTTTATCCTTTTTTATGGCAGAGTAATATTCCATTGTGTAGAAAAACCATATTTTTGTTAGCCATTCATTAGTTGTTGGGCATTTAGGTTGTTTCCAAGACTTAGCTATTACAAATTCTGTTGCTATGAACATGGTTGTGCATATATCACTGTGGTATGATGATTTTAATTCTTCTGGGAAGATACCAAGCAGAGGAATAGCTGGGTCAAATGGAACCTCTAGTTGTAGTTTTTTGAGTAATCTCCATACTGATTTCCTTTCTCCCTTTGCCCTCCCTTCCCATTCCCATTCCCATTTGAACAATTTCTTCCCTTTCACCAAGATAATACATTTTAGTCCTTATTTGCACTTTCAGTTTATCACACCAGAGAAACAATGCTATTTTTAAATGTGTGTCCAATTTATTTCACTTAAGAATAGTCTTAAAGTGTACCCATTTACCTAGAAATGTTTCGGGCTTATCATTCTTTATGGCAGATTGGGGTGAAGGACTTTTCACCTTCACACCTACAATTTTCCATTTATCCTTTAAATGAAAAGTTAGCATTTTCACATCTTTGTGTATTACTTTTTGAAATGAATGTTTTATGCCTTCCTCTGATGAAAAGCCTTGAGTATAATGAGAAGACATAGCTAAATGACATAAAAATAAAGAATTATCCTAATTAGTAGACTCAGGTAAAGAGTTTACTAATCTAATATTTAAAATTATACCAAGCAGGAGACTTCAGTAGGACAACAGAACAGTACACACAAAGCCCTCATTTCTCCACAGATGCATAAATTTCAAAATACTGCCAAGATTACCTTTGTGAGAATACCCACAACTGGTTAGGCCTTCACAGCACCCCTAACCAAGTAGCACAAGACCAAAGATAATCTCATGGCATAGTGAAAGTAATATCGTAGTGGAGGTTAATTTTTTTATAACAGCTCTTTCTCCTTCTCCACTGAGTAATTGTGAAAAAAAACTCTCAACTCTTTCCTTCTTCTCAAGGAAGGAAATAGAACGTTGGATATATTTCTGCCTTTCATGGGGCTAACACGAAAACTGATGTCTGTCTATCCTTACACAGTGTGTGGGAGATAATGGGTATATTTTGTGTTGGATTCAGGCCATCTAATACCAAGTCTAAATTATTTTTACAGTACCCCAAAAATGACAATACCAAAATCCAGCAGGGCAAACATTAAATCCTATATTTCCCTGTCCAGCATCTGTAGCAATCTATGGCAAGATAGACTCCAAAGGGCTAACTCCAAAGGGTTGAGGTGGCTCCACCCCTATGGCACTGTCATAGGTCGTAGCCCTCATGGCTTCTCTCTTAGACCAGCTTTACTCCCTCCTTGCAGCTTTCCTCAGACAATCCACATTCCCAGCTTCTCCAAACTTCTGGGGGCTCCACTGCACCTCTGGGTTCACACTCATGCTTCATACACTGCCCTCTCACTGCCCAGCCTCCCAAACTTTCTAAAATCTGGGTGGAAACCAACCGCAGTGATGTTTTTGGTAGAGATGTAGAGTATCACAAAATTCTGTTCTGAGTATATTATCACAGAAAAGGACTCCAAATAAAATATAGATGATGGACGCCATGGTCAATAGAGAAGTTCACAGTGCTCAGCAATCTAGGCCACTGGAAAAAAGAAAGCCAAGAAAGAAGAGAAGCCTGGCTACTGCTCCGGCTGGTGGCAGACCCTGGTGTCAGTGACATGGTGCCAGTTTTAGGCGAATGCAGAAGTTAAGAGTTGTCGGACAGAAAGGCTTCCACTACCAACAAAGAAGGGACACAGAGATGCCTGCTGCTTCAGTGAGATCAATGTGCATACTGCAAAGAAAGCTCTAGAAGAAGGATAGCCTCTTTAATAAATGGTGCCGGAAAAACTGACTTTCCACATGCCAAAGATTAAAACTAGACCCGTATCTTTCCCCAGGCACTAAGCAGAAATCAAAATGGATCAAAGATCTAAATATTAAAACAGAAACACTGAATCTGCTGGAAGATAGCATAGACAGAATTCTTGAAGACATAGTTGTAGGCAAAGACTTTATGAACAAAACCCCAGTTGCCCAGGAAATATCACAAAGAATCAACAACTGAGATCTAATCTTATTAAAAAGCTTTTGCACAGCAAAAGAAACCACCCACAGAGTGAAGAGACAACCCACAGAGTGGGAAAAAAAAATTTTCCAGCTGTTCCTCCAATAAAAAGATGTTAATTGTGATATTGAAAGCAAAATGCTGGGGCTGGGGATTTAGCTCAGTGGTTAGAGTGCTTGCCTCACAAGCACGAGGCCCTGAGTTCGATCCCCAGCACCAAAAGAAAAAAAAAAGAAAGAAAGCAAAATGCTGAGGGTTGGGGATTTACCCCAGTAGTAGAGTGCTTGCCTAGCAAGTGCAAAGCCCTGAGTTCAATCCCCAGAAACCTCCCCCCCCCCGCAAAAAAAGCAAAAAAGCAAAATGCTGGATTGGGGAGTAAATGTTTAAAAGCTTATGTAATCAGTCCAAGTTTTGCGGTTAACAGCTTCAAATACCTTGTCAGAAGTACAAAGTGTTACATGTAAGCTTCACGGTAATCACAAAGCAAAAGCCAAAAAAAGATACAAGAGATAATGGAACCCAATGCAGAAAAACCAAAAATCATAAACACAGCAAATGAGCAATAGAAACAAAGGATCTACAAAACAGAAGAAAAGGGAGCTAAGGTTTCAGCTCAGTGGTAGAGTGCTTACCTAGCAAGCACAAGGTCCTGTGAGTTCAATTCCCAGCACCTCTCCCCCCAAAAAACCCACAATTAAGAAAACAGTCATAGTAAACCCACCCATATCAATAAGTAACCAGAAAGTAAATATGTTAAATTCATCAATTCAAAGACACACAGAGGCTGAATGCAAAAATACACAAATAAATTATTGCTTCCTTCAAGATACAAAAGCTTTAAGGACACCCACAGATAAAAAGTCAGTGGATGGAAATAGATATTTTATGTAAAAAGAAATGAAAAAACAACAGAACTAGGTATACATTAAGTCCCCAATGTACAAACATTTGAGTTTCAAGCTCTCACAGGTCTACTGTGTAAAACTCACTTTGTCAGACAGGAACGAATTCGACTTAGAAACATTCTCTCAGAATGGAGCTTGTTTCTAAGCAGGGAACTTGCTGTAGTTTCCTCAGGCAAAAAGGACTTTATGTGGATACTGCTGTGAGTCAAATCCATTGTGTAAGGGTCAGTTCATCAAGAAAACACAAAAACTGCAAATACATATGCACCCAACGCTGGAGCACGTAAAAACATAAAAAAAATTAATAGAATCTGAAGAGAGACATAAGCAGCAATACAAAGCCAGTAGTTTTTAATCCTCTACTTTTAACAATGGGCAGATCATTCCGATAATAAATCAATACAGAAGACTTGAATTGGTACTACACTTTAAACCAAATGGCCTAAAAGATATGTACATCATTCCATTCAAAAATACAAGAATAAAAGTGCACCCAAAACATCTTCTGGATGGAGGGTGTGTTAGGCCACAAAACAAGCCTTAGTAAGTTTGAGAAGACTGAAATCACAGTAAGAATATTTTCTGACTACAATGGTATTACACAAAGAATCAGCAGAAGAAAAACTAAAAAGTGCACAAATATGTGGATATTAAACACCATTCCCTGAACAGAAAATGGGTCAAAAAAATAAAGCCAAAAGAAATTCAAAAAACAATTTAAGACAAACAAAAGTGGAAGCATAACAAACCAAGACTAATGGAATACCTCAAAATACTACTAAAAAGAAGGAAGTTTATAGCAGTAAAAACTTACCATAAGAAACAAGAAAGATATCAAACTACCTATATTTATATCTCAAAAACATAGAAAAAGAACAATAAACTGAGCCCAAAGTTAGTAGGAGGGAGGAAGTGAAAAATGAGAGAAGAAATAAATGCAGAGAATAGAAAATAAGAAAGATCAATCAAGCTGAGTTCTTGTTTAAAAGATAAAATTGAGCTTCACACCTGTGATCCCAGCACTCAGGAGGCAGAGGCAGGAGAACCACCGTGAGTTCAAGGCCAGCCTGGGCTACACACTGACCTCAGGCCAGCCTAAGTACAAAGTGAGACACTGTCTCAAAAAATAATAACAATAAAAAGATAAAATTGGCAAAATATTTGCTAGGCTAACTAGGAATAAGAGAGGACTTGACTCTCATTAGAGAAGGACAGACACAGTACAACTGATATCACAAAAATACCTAGATCGTAAGAGACTACCGTGAACAATAAGCCTGGAAACTTTATAACCTGATCCGGGCGCGGTGGTGCACATCTATAATCCCAGCAATGGGGAGGCTGAGGCAGGAGGATAGCCTCCAATCTGAGGCCAACCTGGGGTAGATAGTTCAAGGCCAGCCTGAACTGTGCAGTGAGACTTTGTCTCAAAAAGAAGAAGAAAAGAGAGAAAAGAAAAAAATAAATTTATAACCTGAAAGGACTTGCTAATTCTTAGACACAAATAATCTACTAAGGCTCAAACATGTAGAAACAGGGTATCTGAAAATACCAGTAAGCAAGCAGATTGACTCAATAATAAAATCTCCAATCAAAGAAAATCCAGGACTTGATGCCTTTTCAGCCTAATTCTATCCAATATTTAAAGGACAAACACAATCTTTCTCAAGCTCTGCCAAAACATTGAAGAGGTTGCAATACTTTCAAAATGCTTTCAGAGGTCAGTCTTACAATGATATCAAAGCCACACGAGTTCATTACAAAGCAAATGTACGAGCAAATATTTCTGATGAGTATAGATGCAAAAATGCCAACAAAATAGTAGCAAGTCGAATTCAGCAGCATAGCAACAAATCAAATGAGCTATCAAAGCACAAAAAGACAGAAAGATTTAAATACATACGATTAAGAAAAAGGACTGTACAACTCCAAACCCGACATTCCTGAAATGTCAAACTTCGCAGATAGTGAAGCCGGGCATGGTGGCACACACCTGTGATCCCAGCACTTGGGAGGCTGAGGCAGGAAAACCACCGTGAGTTCAAGGCTAACCTGGGTTACATAGTGAGTTCAAAGCCAGCCTGCACTACAAAGGGAGACCTTGTCTCAAAAAAAATAAAAATAAAAAAGACAGTGAAAAGATTAGTGGTTGTCAGGAATTCAGGTGGGTTGAGAGAGAGGTGAACAGGTAGAACACAGGGAACTTTTAGAGCAGAGAAACTATTCTATGTGGTACTGGAATGGTGGGTATATTACATATATTTATTAAACTCTTGCATAAAATGTGAATCCTATGGGCTTTAATTATTAATAATATATCAACTTTGGTTCATCAATCATAACAAAATGTACCACGCCAATGCCAAATGTTAATATTAAAGGAAACTGTGTAGGGACAGTGGGTTAATAGAAGCTTAGAATATTTCTGCTCAACTTTTCTGTAAATTTAAAAATTCTCTAAAAATAATCTATTTATTAAATGAAACAACGTAAGATAAAATGTCTCAAAGAGAAAAGGAAATTAAATACTAAGATAAGATTTTTTTATTTGTTTGTTTTTTGCTAGCTAGACCATGGAATCTAATAAAACTCAAAAAATGGAAAGAGTAAATTTGGCTAGGAAAATACTAGAGGGGGTTCTTTGAAGGCACAAAGAGATAATAAAGTAAAACATCAACAATGAGAGAAACTACATCTACATTAATGGAGCCCAGAAACTGAAGCAACGGTCATGGGAAAGGGTACTTAGAAATTTGTAAAAGGGTTTCCTCCATATTCTGCAATTTAACTGTGTCCCCTGCTTTGCTCAAAAACTATGAGAAAAATTACTACTATATTTGATCCTTTTGAAATTTGGTTTTGTAGCTGGAACATGTGTTTCACTGGTCTATAATTGACCAGAGATTTCTGCTTTCATCCATGATAGGCTATCGGGAACCAGAATTATCCTCCTACTTTAAACCCCTTACAAAATGAACAAAAAATATGTAAAAGAGCAATATTCGGAAACTGGAAAACAGTACCTACAACACAGAAGGAAAACAAACAATGTCCTAAAGATGACATGAAACTTAATGGAATTTCCAGGTCACATTATAAAAAGAGGAATCCAAACAGAGTCCTTGCTGGTCCTTCAGGAGACAAAGTTAGCGTCTGGGAAGCCAGAGCAGCTAGAACTCATGGGGCACAGTACTGCACTGGAGAAAGGCAATCACACAGGACAAAGCACGGTATGGGAGGGCAGGACAGATCTCCAATCATGCTCAGAGGGTCACCCCTGATGTACAGAGAGGCTTTCACTACACATTCCAAAGCTCTAGCTAAGTTCCTTTTTAGCCCACCTAGGTGATCAGAGGTCCCTTGGATCAGAAGTATCCACAGAACTTGGAAATGCAAACCTAAAGTCAAAAAAGGAAGGACTTACCAAAAACTTCACCTAACCAAATCTTATTTTATAGTTCTAAACTGCATTGCATTATTAGTGTTTGAAAATGATCTCCAATATTAAAACATAGTTTCTCTTTTCTTTTGACAAGTAGCTAGAAATTTGTCACACAAGTTCTAGCTGCTCTTTATATTTACAAAATGACAAGTACTTAAGGCAGTCAAAGAATTATATTCGAGTTGATAAATAATTGCTAGAAACAAAATCTACAAACTCTTAAATTTATTATTGTGCCTCCTTAAAGCCCTGCCAACATTTAAGTGGCAAGTTATAATCACAATTCAAAACTTCTGTTCTATGCAATAGTATGGCCCTCTTGAAAATTCAGTCTAGTTTTGGTAACCTGTAGCCTTAAGGAGTGTATTAGTTACTTCTCTAGAGTCGATGATTTGCAAGACAGCAGATTTAACACAGGACACAGGCACTGGAGACCCCTGGCATGTGAACTGTAGATCAGGCTGCTGATCCTGCACTCAGGGGCGGGAACCCTGGACCAGCTGCCTGGCTTCCCAGTGCCTATTTGTTCATCTGTGAAGTGGGACAGGACTACACCTGTCTCACAGGAACAGAAAAGACACAGGGTCCAGTTCCTGCTTTCAGTGTTGCCCACCCTCACTCCTGTAGTAGAGCATGACTCAGAGATCCTGCACGTTCCAGTCCCCATTGGACCTTGTTAACAGGGAGGTCAGCAGTGCGGGCTACTCTGTCCCCCATCTGCCAGATCTAAACACTGAGGCCCAGAGAGAGATGGCAGCTTCCCCAGGGTGCCACAGGAACCTGGAGGAGAGCAGGCCTTCAGCCCCACTGGCCACTGACCTTGGTCCTGTCCCCTGACCTCTTGATGTTTGCCAGGGTCCCCAGCTAAGCTGAGAGTCAAGCCACAAGGTGAATGGGAGAAGGTGTCTCTGTCTCCCCACTGCCTGCCCTCAGATCCTAAGATTCTGTCCCCAGAAGAGGTCCAAGGCAAAGCTACCTGCTTTCGCTCTTACTGCTCAAGATTTCTTCGGCTATTCCAGGCTTTTCTGGTTCCATATGGATTTTAGGACTGTTTCCTCTAGTTCTATGAAGAATGCTATTGGTATTTGATTTGGATTGCTTTAAATATATATATAGTTTTTGGAACTATGGTCATTTTTACAATAATTGTTCTGTCTAAATATTTAATTTTTGAGGCTACTGTGAATGGGATTGTTTTCCTGGTTTCTTTCCCAGTAGGTTCACTGCCATCGTACAGGAATGCTGTTCATTTTTTTGTACACAAGTTCTGCAGATGTTTTCTAGTAATGCTCAAAGGAGCCTTATGGTGTAGATCAAAAAAAGTGACAAGGACCAAAAAAAGCATCTTAGTTCAGGCCGCATTATCCTCATGAGAGATGGGAGGCAAGAATTGGGCCCCATTCTCATCCTTACTCCTCCAGATGAAAGAGAACTTCATCTTCCCCACCAGCCCCTGTCAATTCGCAGGTACGATCCCTCCTGCAGGGAAAGGTGCAGAGATCCCAAGTCCACCCTGTGGGTAGAAAAATAACTATTTCATTTTTGAAGAGTGAGACGTCATCCATCTCGTACTTCTTGGTGCCGGCAGCCTTGCCAACCTCAAGCACTTTGAAGCCAATGTCTTGCTTAGGAGCCAGCCCTCGCCCATCATCAACATGATGATATCACCAATCTGAGTGTCCCTGTGGAGGTGGGCAAGAGTGTGTCCTCAGGAGGGGCCACTCCAGCAGACCCCTAGAGGAAGACCCTCCCTCTGCAGGCCAGGCCCAGGGCTCTCCACTTTGGTCAAACTCCACCATCCTCCAGATGCCAATTCATCCTTCCTCTAGGTATCGAAAGGCACTAAGCAAGTGCTGGCCACACAGGACATGCTTCAACCTTCCAGGGACCTCTGGTGCAGACAATCTCCATAATACTGTGATCTCCATTTCACAAAGAACAACTGGAGGCTCCTACGTTGACCAGAACCCTCCTATTCTCTTCCTCTCAACAGTTTGTACCCCACACAGACAGCCAGGAGATCCTGTTCACACCTGCACCAGGTCCCACATCATACACATATAGAGACTGAGACCCCAAAAGAGAGGTAACTCCATCTCAAACAGCTAAGAAGTGATACAGCCAGAATCCAAACCAAGTGTGGTTAACTCCAAAACCTCATACCCTTTCCTCCTACTGCACGAAAAGCCAGCACATCTTCACCACTTGGGAAGACCTTTTCCCTTAGATCAAGAGACCCAAGTTTAGGAAACTCTTGGAAGGTTCAGGAAACTCCCAGGAAAACCCCAGCTCTCCCAGAGCCTAGAATGAAATAAATCTATTTGCCAAGATGTTTTACTCCTACTGGAACAGCCACCTGTATCCTGCTTGTGTGTAAACTGCTCTTTAATACTTCAGTACCTCTATGTAACACAAAGCCCTTTACACATAGTCTGGCTGTTGTCAATGCTTTGTGTTTATGTGAAGAAAGATGGATGTGGAAGAAGGCATGTGGCACAACCTAATGTGTGTTATCTCCCTGATGACACTCCCCAGGGCTGGAGATTAAAGGAATTCCGTATCCATTAAGTGGAGAGACTACCTACAGGAGGAGCAAGTTCTGAAGGGTCTATGGGACATACGAGACAATGTTTTCCAGCCTGAGGATTGTGTTGTGCAGAAGAACTGGGTAATTTTAACAAGATTTCTCTGTAGGCGATTTCCCTAGCAAGCTGCTGTCTGGCGAGGACACCTCCTTCCCTCTTCTGAGCAACATGAGCTGGAACTATTCTTTCATCTCCTGAAAGATAGTATATTCCCTATAAAATCCTTTGCCCCACCCTAGGGGGCTGCTGCAGGGGGAAGGTAATCCCCAGGCAGCCCAACCATCACCATCCAGTCAGAGAGGCTAAGTGGCTGAGCAAGAGTTCAAACCAGGTTCCAATCATCCCAGCACTGGTTCCAGCACAGCCCAAGTCCCTCAGATAAGTCAAGACCCCTTTCTGGCTGATCTTAGTTACTTTTTCTCATTGCTGAGACAAAATACCTGATATCCAAAGTTAAAGGAGGAAAGGTTTGTTTAGCTCACAGTTTGCAGAGGTTCCAGTGCAGAGGTGGGGGCTCCAAGGCAGGGTGACATGGTAGAGGGGCATCACAGAGGAGAAACAGTTCATGGTGGGCAGAAGGCAGCAAAGCGGCAAAATAGCAAAACAGCAGCAAGTGACAACAGCCCCCTTTCTGTCCCTTATATTCTATCCAGGCTACTGCCCTTAGTACAGGTAGCACTCACACCCAGGATGGGGCACCTTTAATCCTAGTATCCCACCATGAATCAATCCCAGCACCACACACTCTAGATCCAGCCACCTCTGAAAAGCCCCACCTACGACCACATGCGGCTTTGGTGGGACATTTAGATACAAGCCATAACACTGGCCTAGGTCTCCTCACCCATATAGTGCAGACTGGGCTGAGAGCTGTTGTAAGCCCCTTCCAGTCCATCACTGTCTGGATCCTGGGCTCTAAAACCCAGAGGTCCCAGTGCAAGCTCGTGTCATCTTCCACACCAGCCACTGGAACGGCAGGAAGCCAGGCTTCTTTAGGGACAGGGCTCCGCTCTCAGATTTCAGTATTAGATGCCAGGTGGAACAGAAGAAACGAGGTGTCCGTGGCCGCTCATTTGTGGTTCCCTTCACAATGGATATCTCCCTAAATTTCTGCAATCCCCACTGTGGTAATGAGCATATCCAATCTGGTTCTAGGAGAATACCTCAACCAAACTGTCCTGATATATATTCACTTCTTCCCCAGAGCTTTGTTGTCCTCTGGCTGGCACACACCGCCTCTTGACCAACCTGACATTCACCACTAACTGAATGTCACGTTTGTAGTTATCAAGAGATGCTCTTCAGGGATTGGGGATTTACTCAAGTGGTAGAGTTTGCCTAGCAAGCACAAAGCCCTGAGTTCAATCCCCAGCACTCACCTCCCCAAAAAAGAGAGATGCTCTCCATACAACTCTGTAGAGGAAGAACAAGGTCCTTTCCACCTCTCACTATCCTCATGAGACACTGAAGACCCACGTGAGACCATGAAGCTAGTTAAAACCAATGACAGGGATTTAGATCAGTAGTAGAGTGCTTGCCTAGCAATCACAAGGCCCTGGATTTGATCCCCAGCACAAAACCACACACACACACACACACACACACACACACACAAAAGGGTTGCTATGAGGAAGCACTAATAGGCCCATAGCCCAAGACACATCAATGAGAAGACTGATGAAAATACAGTCATTCCCAGAAAGCAGGGAAAGCAGGAGAGCCTGTGAGCCATACATCTATGACTTATCACACCTATGCTCATGATCTTTTATATCTCTCTAGGAAATATAATAACCAGTTATTTTGTAGGCATCATTATAGGCTGCCACAGTTCTTTCTGGAAAGCGGTAGGGTACAGAGTTAAAAGCCATCCGAGATATTACCAGTTGGTATTCAGAGATGAAGAAATGGGGATCCACAGCTGGCCTGCAGATCAGTATGGAAAGTTATCGTGTCAAATAAAGCAGTTCACACCTGTGAGCCATCTGGGTCTCCAGAATAATTGCAGGGAGTAGGAAAGGCATGAATTCTTGCTTTGGTGTAAAAGATGAGGAAAGCAAGACCCAAAGAGGATAAAAGACGTGCCTGAGCTCACGTGTTTGTACACCATAAGGCTTCTACAGCCAGCCATGATTCTTCCCAGAGTAATTTCCACCCTAATGATTTTTAAGTTTTCTCTCATTGAAACAGAAGACAAAAGGGGTGGACGGCAAGGAAAACTGAGCATCACTGTTTTAAAAGATTACCTGTAAAACTGCTAGAGTTACAGAGGACAATGCATCAGAAGCAATCCACAAATGTAGGAACATGACCCCGAGTTCCCAGTGGATCGCAATGCAGTCAGATTCTAAACAGCATGGCCAGCAGTGGTGGGGTAGTCAGTGGTTAGGGGAGGAGGGAGCTGCCTGAGCCTTAAAATCTTGAGCTGTCACTCATGGTCAATTCTCCTCCCAACTTGCACCGCAAGACCTTTTTCTTCTTCCACTGAAATGTGGATAACCAAAGGCATAGTTGGATGCTGGAATGGAACCCAAAGAAATGGAATTCAACTCTTGTTTTATAGCTAAGAAAACTGAAAAACCCTGAACAAAGGAGTGATTTGCTCAAGGTTTAGGCCCTTTGGTGACAAACTCAGATTTCCTGATTGCCTTTTTGTCCTAATCTATTTTGTGCTGGTATTATTTCAGAATTCATAGGGCTAGATCATTTATAAGGAAGAGAAGTGTGTTTTACAGTGCTGAGGCTGGGGAGTCCACCGCTGAGATGACCACGTTTAACAAGGGCATTCGGCCACCTTTGCATGGCGGAAAGCAAAGGCAAGAGGCACACAAGCAGGAGGAGAGGTCCCGCCTTTGTCAAACTCTCACTCCCACAACCACAAGGTGATGGTAAGGGCAAAGACCATGAGAGGCGAAGATCATGAGAGATCAGAGGACTGTGCCACAGAAGTTCCCACCTCTTAATGTTGTTACACGGGAGATTGCATTTCCAACACATGGACTTTGGGAACACATTCAAACCATAGGACTTTCCATTTCCTATTCAAAATGTAACCTTCCGGCTTTGCCTAAGGAGGTTACTAAGACAGGTCACTAAGACAGTTGAGACCCAGAATTCCTACCCAAGTACCCAAGGGAAAATGTTGGGCCCTGAAGAAGTAAGTTTAGCTCTTATTTTTTCTTTTCGATTAACGTCTCTCCTTAGAATCTCCAATTCCAGGGGAGATGATTAAATTAGTTCTCACAGTCACTACGCTCTCCTAGAATCTTTACTCCTTCATAATCCTCGGGCTTCTTTTTGAAGCCACTTCCTCATATGTGCACCTCTTCCTTTCCCTGTGACAAAATCTCAAGATCTCTGAAACCCCTTCCCTCAATCTGGCTTTCATAGCACTTTCCTCCAACCTCCAGGCAAGCTGCACAGGGATGTGTAACCCCCATCCTTGTAAATTAGATATAAACAGATCTTCAGAGAAGGGACTCCTTTCTCTCCTCTCTCCGGAGGCCGCCGAGGCTCATTTGAAGTCAGCTGGGCCCTCTGCTGCAGGCGCCCTGTATCACACACCACAGCCCTGGTCCTCACACCCTCTGCCCACTCCTTTGTGTTTCTTCTCTGCCTGCCACAGAACCACCAGATTGCCAAGACCCAGCTCAGTTTGTCCTGTTCTAGGATGCTGTGTCAGCCTGTGACCCAGAAGGATTCAGACAGACAGACTATATTTTATGAAAGGGTTACTTGCAGGGGAGGAGCTGTATAAAGAAATAAAGCAATTAGAAAATACCAAATGTGCAAGGCCATTACTACCAGGACTGCATGGGATAAGGGAGGAATTAGTGAGACCAGCCTGTGCAGTGTCCAAGAGAGCCACTGCACTGGGAGGTGAAGCCAGGAAGGAGAAGAGGGGTCAGGGAAGGAATGGCCAGCCTCTCTCCTCCCACCCCCATCCCCTGCAGTTGCCTCCCTTTGGCAGAACTCAACAGAGCACAAGCCACGTTGTAGGCAGGTTTCAACATCCCGGGACGCAGATCCTTAGATCTGTTGATATTTAATTTACAAGGATGGGAGTTACACATCCCTGTACAGCTTGCCTGGAGGGTTGGAGGAAAGCTCCCCCTGTACAAATGAGATGGGCAGGGAATGGATCCTGGGCAAGTGGAGGTGAGGGGCAGATCCAAACCTCTCCACATGCTCCAGAAGCTAATGGATGCTGGGTGCCATGTTGCACGTCTGTACCCCAGCTACTCAGGGGGCTAAGGAGGATCACAAAGTTCAAGATGGAGCTGGGCGATTAAGAAAGACCTTGTCTCAAAATAAAAACAAAAAAATTAAAAGGCTGGGGTTACAGTACCTTGTGAAGGTCCTGGGTTCAAATCACTAGTTCCCCCATCCCAAAAGAGAGAGAGAAAAGGAGGGGAGGGGATTGGAGGAGAGGGGAAGGGAGGGAAACATCCAATGTATTCATCACGTCGCATCACAAACAGGGAGGATGCCATCTCCCTGGCCAGCCAGTGAGCTTCTGGGAGGCAGGCACAAAGCAGATGCTCAATGAATGATCCCTCTGTATGAATGAATTATGACAATCATGAACACATCTTTAAATCTTCCTGCCTCTTCATTTTACTGCCTGTACTTAGTTAACTGCTTTGTAAGTTCAATTCTTCCCCAATTCATAAAGCCTATTTTCTGTCTCATCTTAAAAACTAAAAACACTTCTTTCCATTCTATTGTCTCCACTTCATTCAACAAATACTATCCAAGCCCCTGTGCCCCCAGCACTACCCCTTGTGTGATGACTAAAGGCTGCATTCCTGGGGCAAATATGATGGACAAATCGGCAGTTACAACTGGAAAGGAATTGCTGAGAGAATACCATAAAAAAAAGTTGGTTCAGAGACTTTAAGTAATAGTAATAACTACCAGAGTTTGCTGAGCACTTACTGTAGAAGCGAAACTATACTGAGTCCTTTACATACATAGTCTTTGTTTGTTTGTTTGTTTGTTTGGGTGCTGGGGATCAAACTCAGGCCCTTGAGCTTGTGAGGCAAGTGCTCTACCACCAAGCCAAATCCCTAACCCCAATCTTTGTTACCTTTACAACTCATTATACAAAGTGGGGAATTGAGGCCATCAAGGTTAAATCATCTGTCCAAAATCACACAACTAACAAGTGTTGATCAGGATTAGAGTTCACTGAAGATAATATTTTATGGTAAAAAAAAAAAAAAGGCACCTCATGTAGGAGATATGAATGGCATAAATGAACAGAAAACATTTGTCTCTTTTTTAAGTGTGAAATGTAGTATGAACTCAACCCTTTTTCTGCCCTTGTCCTGTGATCCAACAGTAAATACATGGCCTGGGGATTTAGCTCAAGTGGTGGAGCGCTTGCCTAGCAAGTGCAAGGCCCTGAGTTCGCTCCCCAGTACCCGCCCCCCAAAAGTAGTAAGTACAGCAGCATGGGCCACTGGAAACCTGAGCGCCAATAAGGTTCCAAGGAAAACTAAAAAGTACAGTAGTAGCCACGGCCAACTAGCAGCCTAGCTCCACAGTGGCCTCTGGTGGCCAGTGAGCGGCATGCATAATTTGTCTTCTGAATTTCAGAATGAGCTGGAGTCGGTTGCCCCTGGATAAGGCCCAGTACGGCTGATTCCAGTCATTCTCTGTTACCTCACGCTCCGCATGACAGGGCAGTCAGAGCACGAATGTGGGCAGCAGACTGATCCAAGTTCAAGGGCATCTCCTCTTGCTAGAGAGAGGTTGGTGGGGCTGCTGTACTCCAGGCTGGGATTCCCAGAGCACCAGAGACCTCCCAGGCGTCTGTCTCCGGTCTGCCCGACCCTGTCTGATAGTGCTGGTGGTGTTAGCGGCATCCTAGACTCTGACCTCAGATCCAACAGCAAAAAGTTTGTTTCAGCCAGGTGTGGTGGTGCACTCGGAATCCCAGCATTCGGGAGGTTGAGGCAAGAAGGATCACTGCAAATTCGAGGTGAACCTGGACTACATAGTGAGTTCAAGGCCAGCCTGCACTACAAAGCAAAACCCTGTCTCAAAAAAAACAAAAACAAACAAAAAACCCAAAACTGGTTTGTTTCCCTTTAAACCAGGATTTTACATAGTATACACTGCTTCATATTGTTTCCCCAGAAGATAACAGCTGAGGAAGACAGGTAACAAATAATGAAAACGCACTTTGCAGTCTCTGGGACCTACCTCCTGAGTAGGGGTGAGAGGTGGGAGATCTTGGAGGACTTCCTAGAGGAGGTGGTACTTTAGCTAGTCTTGAGTAGAAGTGAACCAAGGCTATTCCTACAGAGGCCCAACAGGAGTAAAAATCCAAAGCAGGGGAAAAGCCAGTGCCGCACACTCTGTATTACTAAAGCAAGACCAAGATGTGGTTGGCAAGATCAACAGGTACCCTTCACAGTGTCCTACCAGGCACCTTGGGCACTTTACATAAAAGATAAGTCCCTGCAGGGTTTCAGAGGTAGTGTTACATAGCCGTATTCTGCATTTCAGATAAATCACTCAAACACTATCATGGCCGTGGAACTCATGTGACAGGGTGAGAGCAGACAGTGAGTAAACAGGAAACTGTTCTAGGAGAGCAGGCTCCAGGATAATGGAGTCGTGGGAACCAATAATTAGCACACATCTTCCACAACTGAGTTCCAAACCAACTGAGAAGAAAGGCAAGATGGTAGGCAGGGGTCATTTTGATTACTGACAGGCTAGGTGGATGGTGTAATTCATTATCAATGGTCTGTGTTAACGTCTTTGTATGCAACTCCAGAATTCTTCAGATTTACCCGCCAAAATGCAGGGATTCAGGACCAGCCCAGACACCTTCGCACAAGGCAGGCAGCCCTAAAACAAAACACACAGCAGAGCAGAAGTAGTGCTTCCCACAAACAACCCAGCCCCCAAATGAAAATGGAGTAAGCAGGTCATTTCCCTCCCCCGGTATTTGATAAATACATAAATCTACGCAAATTTCCTGAGGCATGGGGAATAATTAATCCTCCTATATATGGAAGAAAACATCAGGAATGGAAAGGCATTCCCCATCTTTTTGTTTTCAGCCTTTGGGCTTAACCAGTAAAGCCATGGAGGACCAAAACACAGTCTATCATGAAGTCACTCCCACAAGCCAACTACTTTTGGTTATCTTCTTGGGAATCACAACAGTTTAGATTTTGTCCCAAAAGGCTCAGAAGGGGTCAGAATACACGAAATAGGGCTAGGGTGGGGCTCAGCAGTATTGTCCAGCACTTGTGAGGCTTTGGGTTCAATCCAGCACAGGGGGTAGGGGTACATGCATTAAATACAACTTTAAGGCTTCTGTAATTCCAAGTATGAAAATCTACTCCACTTCCCACCCCAAAGTAGGCTCAGCCACATGGTCTAACCTGGCACAGCCAAATGCCAACAACGTAGAGATGCCCAAATCTAAATGGAATCACACATCAAATTTATAGGTAGAAATTTTTAAAAACTAAATCTCTTTGCAAACCAAAATCCAAAAATGTTAATCTCCAATAGAATTAAAATCCAAAACTTAATTCCCTTATCTCTGTGAATTAAAAGTCCAAAAGGCCATCTTCCCTAAATTCTTATTCTGCTTAACCAGAAGGAACCTTGGTGTGGTGGCGCAGGCCTGTAATCCCAGCACTCAGGAAGGCTGAGACAGGAGGATCGCCATGAGTTCGAGCCCAGCCTGGACTACATAGTGAGACCATGCCTCAAAAAAAACAAGTTACAAAGATCTTAACCAGAAGGAGTCTGGGAGGGTCCTCTCAAGAGCCACAGCCTGGACTGTCACTCATGAGAAGTTGATTTTTTTTTTTTTTTAGGGCTTCAGAAATTACATCACAAGCCACGTGTGGTGTCACATACCAATCATCCCAGCACTGAGAGGCCAAGGCAGGAGGGTCACAAGTCCAAGCCCAGGCTGGGCAACTCAGCAAGACACTTACTCTAGACTTTAAACAAGGGCTGGGGATACAGCTTAGTGTGAGTACACTGGCTCCAATCCCCAGTACAGGAAAGAAAAAAAAAGTTTTTAAATTGTCCCACTGTTGCTAAATTGAAATGTAATTCGCATGCCATTAAAAAAAAAACTTTTTAAAGACTGTAATTCCAGTGAAAAAACACCCAATGTGTTTTTTGCCCAATAAAAAAGCTTTTTGGGGGGCTGTGGATTTAGCTCGGTGATTAGAGCGCCTACCTCACAAGCACAAGGCCCTGAGCTTGAGCCCCAGCACCAAAAAAAAAAACAAAAAAGCATTTTTCCCTCAATCTCCAGCACCCTCCCCCCCAAAAAAGCTTTTTCCAAGCTTTAAAGAATACAATTCAGAGGGTTTCAGTACATGCACAGAGCTGTGTAAGCCGTCACCAGTTTCACACCAGTCACTTTCTACCCCTAACCCAGCCCTGCCACCACTGACTTTCTATGGATTTGCCTGTTCTGGACATCTCGTATGAACGAGGTCCCGTGGTGGTCTGCCCAGTTTCTTTCACTTAGCATAATATTCTCAAGGGTCATCCATGTTGTTCTCCTTTACAGCTAATATTCCATTATTCGGACATGCCATGTTTTATTTTTCCACCCACTGATGAACATTTAGGGGTATTTCCTCTCTGGGACAATCACAAATAATGCTGCTGCGAACATCTGAGTATGTTTTTGCATGGGCATTTTTTAGTTCCACTGAGTATAAATCTAGGACATGTGACAGCTCTGTTGAATTTTTTGAGGAATCATCAAATTGCTCTCCACAGCAACTAAATCATTTTACACTCCTACTGGCTCTGTACCAGAGTTCTGGTTTCCTTGTTTTCTCCCCAGTGCGTGATAGTTTTCTCTTTTTCCTGGTCCTCTCCTAACAGAGACCCTGAAGTGTACAGGATGAGGTATCCCATTTTGGTTCCCATCTGCATTCCCCTGATGGTAACTGCATGCTTATAGGTCATTTGTGTATATTCTTGGGGAACCTTTATTTTGATCCTTTGCCCATTTTTTAATTGGCTTGTCTTTTTACTATTGAGTTACAACAGTTCTTTATATATTCTAGATGAATCCTGTATTAGCTGTTTGAAATATTTTCTCCCATTCTGTGGGCTGCCTTTTTAATTTTCATCTTCTTGATAGTGTTCTTTGAAGCACAAGTTTTTAATTTTGTGGAAGTCTAATTTATTTCTTTTGTTGTTTATGCTTTGCTTCACTTTTTAATGAGACCAGAGTTAACTGGAAGCACAAGATCATCACCAGTCCCCCCCACCAAATTTAGAAAACAAGTCAGTCCTCAACCCCTAGCCCCAGAGGTCCTATCAGGTACAATGTCTTAGAACTCAAAATTGGACACTGCCAAAGAAAAATCTTCATTACAAGATATCAGAGTTCAAACTGAATTTTCTTTCTTCTTCTTCTTCTTCTTCTTCTTCTTCTTCTTCTTCTTCTTCTTCTTCTTCTTCTTCTTCTTCTTCTTCTTCTTCTCTTCTTCTTCTTTTCTTCTTCTTCTTCTTTTCTTTTTCTTCTTCCTCTTCCTCTTCCTCTTCTTCTTTTTTTTTTTGGTGCTGGGGATCAAACTCAGGGCTTTGCGCTTGCTAGGCAAGCACTCTAACCACTGAGCTAAATCCCCAGCCGCAAACTGAATTTTCTAAGTAATCATTTCAGGTGTTTTAACTGCACCTGTTCAAAAGCAGGGTTCATCATTTTGCCTGAAAAAACTATCTGAGAATCAAACAGTCATGCAAGTGACAATGCCAACAGATAAAAATGACAGGAACCCAAGTATCAAAGTACAATTCTTGTTCCACTGGCTACTGTAGCATAATAAATAACAATTAACCAAAACATCTTTATTTTTCAGTCTTCAAAAAACAAACTCCTTTTCTCTTTTCCAAGATAATCATGATTAACTTAGAAAAATGGGCATTCAATACATCTCCAAACCATTTCCCTTTAACGGGAAACTTAGCTTTACAGACTCTGAACGCTAAAAGGTTAAAAAAATTCTATTTTCTTGCCATTATAAAACAAAATGTAATCTAGCTAAGACAAGGAAATCCATTCATACTTCAGGTCCTTCTCCTCCAGGAACCAGCTGCATTGGAGAAAAAAAAAAGAGTTTATCAGTAACACCACCACATCATTTAAAAACCTGGAAGTGTTCTTCATCAGCCAAAGCCACTTCTGCTTCTTTCTTCCTCTAACATTCCCATTTTCTCCAAATCATCAATATGTTTACAATTCCTAACATCATCAATTAGTACTTAAGAACCTCAACAATGATTTCTGACAAAATTAAAGATTACAAAGCCCAAGCAAAGTAATGTTTAGGCTCAGTGCCTTTTCAATAACTCGGCTTCAGGCCTGGACCATCAGAGGATCCCTTTCCCATCTTAAACATTCAAGAAGGCTGTGGGCATTTAAATGAAGCAAGTAGCAGCAGGACAAGTTAGTTTTGTAATCCCTGCCCCATAAAAATGCCCTAGCATCTAAATAAAACAGCTTTCATGTGTCTTACCATAGTTATATTATTTCCATTTAGCAAGATCTGATCTAATTTCGTAATCCTTCTTCCTTCTGGTGTGATCTCACTAAACGAAGAGACAAGACAGAGTCAGGATAAACAGGTAATCAAAGCCAACATTTTACAAATACCTTTCCTCCCTAAAAAGGTTATTCTTGGGGGTAGGGGCTTGACTGTGGCAAAGCAAATGCTCTGCATGAACAAAGCTGTGTCTTCAATCCCCAGCACCAAAAAGGTTATTCTTGCATATGAATGTGAGGTCAGGCGATTGTACATTCTTCATCAAAGGCAAAAGAATGCATGGGTTGGCCTAAGACCCATATAACTGAAGCTTCTTCATAAAAAGAAGCCAAAATTTTGCAAGATCAAATATGAAACAAAATGTTTGCATGCCTCAGTCTTTCTCTTTAAACTCTATTACTACTGATTCCTACCCATTAAACCAATATATAATTGATTCAGTTTTGAAACAGAAACACTTGTTGTAACCTTTATGATTGAGCCATTATTTACAATTTATGTTACACAGTTAAATGTTTTTATCAGTTCTTTGATTTGACCTGAGCCCTAAAAGGGCAGGCTGTTTTTAGTATCTTCTACTTTACAAATTTGTTTACACCAATTTCCTAGCAGTTTAGCAATGAGACAAATTACATTGAGACAATAACCTGACCCAATTTTAAAAGCATCAGTAACAAAATTTGTCTTCAGGTAATCCAGTAGGAAATGTTTCCTCATCAATCATTTTAACAACTCAATCATACTATAATTAAAACTGCCTTTAATTAAGGAGATTTCCTCAATTCTTTAATTTTTAATACTTACAATTCAGTGACATCTTCCAGCACCATATCTGAAATTTGGAGTTAAGAAAATAAATGTACTATGTTGAATTTACTCTGGCTTCTGCTTTTGTTCAGTTTTAGTTATGCCTGAAACAATGGCTAAAATACAAAAGGCTAGCTGGGCATGGTGGTGCATGCTGAGGCTGAGGCAAGAAGAGTGTGAGGTCAATGTGGACTACATAGTGAGAGGCTATCTCAAAAAACAAACAAACAAAAAACCAAAAGGATTGTTGTTGCTAGGAATTAACATTCTTTCAATACACACCTCTTAAAATTATCACAAAGGACTGGAGGCAGAGCACAGTGGTAGAGTGTTTGCTTAGAATGCATGAGGCCCTGGGTTTGACCACCAGTACAGTAAAAACTATTACACATTCCCTGAAAATAAAATGATTATTGTAATAGAAACATACTGATTGTGTATAGTTTGTTATACACAATATCGAACACAACATCTTATGTTTTTGTTTGTTTTTTTGGTGCTGGGGATCGAACTCAGGGCCTTGTGCTGGCAAGGCAAGCACTCTAACCACTGAGCTAAATCCCCAGCCCTACAACATCTTATGTTATTGAATACATTTTAAAAAAACTATGCTACCACAACTTCTTAAAAGGATACTGACAAAGTCATCAAATCCTAGAAGAGTGCCGACAATTTCCTTATCACTCTTCATCACAATGTGAATTCTTGATCCTATACACTTGTCCACGAGCTCTGTGGAGAGAAAAGTATCATTTTATCTATTTGTTATTTCAACAAATTAAACTAGAGTGTCTACTTGAAATCATTATTTGCATATAACTAAGACTTAACACTTTAGGTCTTTCGGTTCAACCATTATCAGAAAAATTTTCCTTCACCTCCACTTACCTCTTCTTTGTAGCAATTTACCTGTATGGTTGTGGCTTTATTCTTTACTTTTGAGTAATACAAGAAGACACACAACACTCCTCCCTAACTCCGTTAGAGCAGAGACAATGGTTATTTTTGCTCATAACAGTTTCCTCGGTACACAGTATATGGCATATACCGGGCATTCCAAGAATCTGCCATATGTAGGAGTGAAAAGTTTTCGATTACAACCACATCCACAAACAAATCGCTCTTCGCTAGCTACAGAATACTAGAGGAAAAGGGCCTAATTATCTTTAGCTAGAACTTTGTCCTGTGGCTGCCTCCCTCATCCCACGGCCTTATCTTCTGCGCTAATAGCAGCTTGGCCATCTTCAGCTCAGCAGCGTTACTCAGCTTGATGTTTACTGCTGTGTCATTTAAAAGCAATGGCTGAGGGAGGCTGCAGCTCACTGCTGAACAGTGCCCAGCCGTGGCATGCGAACTGCTTGTAGGATGAAGGAATGGACAGATGGAAGGATGGACGGACGGATGGGTGACAGGGCCGGCTTCCACGTTCCTCGTTGAAGTTTCTTTGTGGACCGCGGCGCTGCTCTCAATCAGCCAGCGGTACAACAGGTCCGAATGCCTTGGGAACCGCAGACGCCGGGTGGGAAGCGGCCGCCACCCCGACGCTGCCCGCGAGCTCGCAGTGCGGCGGCCGAGCACGTCCCCACCCTACGCGCTCGCGCCGCGCTTCTCCCGCGCGCACAGCCTCCGCCTCCCGCCGCGTGGACGCCGGCGCGCAGAGACGCAGCCGGAGCGAGCCGTGGAGAGGAAGCGCTTGGGCCCACACAGCTTCCTTCCTCGGCCGGGGCTGCCTCGACCGCGGCGCCCCGGCCGGGTTCCCCAAAGGCGGACGTTTACCTAGGGGCAGCAGCTGCGACGGGTTGGTGGTCGCGTTGGCCGCCATGGCGACGCCGGAAGTGGCCTGCGTCCATCGACGTCGGGACGGCGGCTTTAAAGGAGCGCGCTTCCGCTTTGCCCGCAGCCGGGCAGGCACGACCAATCGGAGGCCGAGCGTCGATCAGGTCGCGCCGGTGGGTCGCGGGCTGGTTTTTCCCGCAGCGGCTAGACCAGGTGAGGTGTTTCTGTGCGCTGCGCGGGCTATCACTGCGGGCTCGAAGCTGCGGGGAAATGTTGACCGTGTCTTGCCTCGGGAATGAATTCTTCTCTAACCCGAGAGGCCGCAAAATAGAGAAACCTTTAAAGTCGGCTTATTTTCCTCTAGAAAATGAACACCTCATCTCGAGCTACGGCCACTTTTCAGAACGGTAAAATCAATTCATACTTCCCGCCTCCGACTCGCCATTCTTCAATTTCTGCAAAAAGCACTCATTTTCTTACTACCTAAAAGGAACAGCCAGCATTTAAAAAGTTTAAAAAAAAACCTTTAGTAGGGATTTAAATCTTTTAATTTTTTTTACTGTAATTCATCGTTCTTTTTATCTGAATCTAATTTAAAATTTATAGGCCTTTATACTTGCACAAGTGTTTAACAGGCAGCCGCCAGATGTCACTCTATATGTGGGTGTCGTTTGTATAAATCATGCTTTTACATTTCTGTCATAAAAAGGATAAAAAGTAAACTCTTCCTCGGTCCATTTTATATTTGCATCCTAGGAACTTAAAGCCAAACAGTATAAACTTGAGAGGTCGCAAAGAAAGTCATTCATCCCAACAATATACGATTGGTAGGTATCCGATACCTTCATTGAACAATTAAGTATTTGTTGCTTGCTATTTGCCGAACAGTTTGCCAAGTATAAAGTAATGTTCAGACCACAAGGGGTCTTCTGCCCTTGCAGGGATTTAGAGAAAAGCGGGAGAAATAAGTACAAACTTCATTTATAAGGCACCTTGAAACAATGTACAAATCAACAACGACAACAACAACAAAAAAGTAATATTTGGTAGCTTCAGGGATCCTATAGAACTAAACTTTTAAAATTTCAATGCAGTGCACCTACTAGAATCCAGGACACTTACAGATACACTTCTAAGCAATCTTTACAAGCATGCTATCAGGCAAGCATCATGATGAAGTTACTTGTATTCAGAGAAATTAAATAACTTGACTACTGCTCTCGTAGATGACCTGAGAAGCTTCACAAAGGAATTCTGATGAGTCTAGACTTCTTTTTTTTTTTTTTTTTTTTGAGACAGGGTTCTGCCATGTAGTTCAGACTGGCCTAGAACTCACTGTGTAGCCCAGACTGGTCTTAAACTCATGCCTCAGCCTCTCAAGTGCTGGGATTACAGGTTGTGCCACCGTATCTGGCTTCACGAGTCTAGTCTTGAGGGGCGAATGAGCGTTCTATAGACTCTTAGAAAAGAGGCAAGAGCAGCATTCCGAGTACGGGGAACACTACGGAGTTGGCGCACCTTCAAACCTCTATTGTCGAACATTTGTTTGAATTGTACGTACTTCCACTGAGTTAAGCACAAAACCCTTCCATTCCCAAATGTATTTTTTAATGTATTTCTTTAATAACTGCAGCATTCAGCGATTTTACTTTGTAATGCTCTTCCCACAGCCCAAGTCCTGGTACACACTTGCTCATCCTTGAGAACCCTGCTCAAGCATAACCACCTTCCCTGACTCTTCCTGCTGTGTACTCTCTCATCGTCAGGCAGCAATGCTAATAGCTCTCAGAATGTTTTGCCGTATTTCCTTTTAAATATTCAACTATGCTACTTCTCCCTAGAACACTAAGTCCCTCAAGGCAAAGAATATTGGGCAAGAGTAGAGTATATTGATTAAATCTATTAGTTCTAAATTAAATTACTTTCCTTCAAATTTCAACTCCACTACAACTCCTTTTAATTTATGTAACTTTTGAGTGAGTTGTTTATGCTTTTTTTTGTTTAAGATTTTTAAGTATCAATTTGCCCATCGGGAAAAATGAGGATAATAATAACAATTTGTAAATTTGTTGTGGAATTAAATGAGATAATCCATGAAAACTGGTGAGCACAGGAACTGGCACATAGTAAAGCCTATTAAACCTGAGCTACTATTGCTTATATTATTTTTGTTTCCTAACGCCTGACATGATGATTGACTTAGAGTAGGAGCTGCGTAGAGCTAGCATTACTAGCTGGTGTCAAATTTCTCTTATTTTAATAACCAGACATAAACCACTTTAAGGCAGCAATCTTTTGCTTGATTCACTGTGCCTACCACAATTCCCAGGTGTACTCTATGGTGCAATAAATGTTCTCTAAATTGACTGTATTTCACTTGCACCCATCAACATTCTCCTTAATCTTCATAAAGTTCTAAATACAAAGTAACACTACATTTATTTGTGAAGCCCTATTTCTCCCTTTGGTTTTTCTTTTTTATCCTTATTCCTGTTTCATGTTCACTATACCATAATGAGAATATGAACCAAATTCAAGGCATCGTCATTACTTAACAGTGTTCAAAAATCAGAAGATTATACTTTAAGAAAGTGAGTGCCAGCTGGGCTGGGTGGCGCACCCCTGTAATCCAGCACTCAGGGCATTTGTGGATGATCTTGAGTTCAAGACCAGCCTGGGCAACTTAGCAAGACCCTGTCTCAATGAACGTTAACGATTTTCAGTGCCGCTGAAGGAAAGTAAAGACTCTTCACACACTCAAAAATGTACTGTAGGGGCTGGGGATTTAGCTCAGTGATTAGAGTGCTTGTCTTGCAAGCACAAGGGCCTGAGTTCGATCCCCAGCACCACAAAAAAAAAAAAAAAATGTACCGTAGATAATTCAACCCTAATCACTATTAAGATTGCAGGATGAGAGTAGTTTTATTTCACTGTGTTTTTTCCTGAGGCAAGACACAAAAAGAAACAACAGCCCATTTCACAGAGAATTTTAATAAACTTGAAAATTTGCCATAGCCCTATGTCTCAAAGATATTCTCCTTTTAGCTTTATTTTTTTTTTACCAAGCAGACATGAATAGGATTTATAATTCATCCTGAAATATATACAACCAGAAGAGGCTCTTCAATGTATTGTGTGTTCCGAAGGCACTTCTAATTTTTTTCCCCTGGTGTTAAATGTCATCATATAAATACAACCAAAAGTTTCCTTGCAAAATAAGATTCAGAAAAGTATTCAGTTATCTAAAACTAGTGTTTTCAGTCTTGATAATTTCCTTCAGTTCACGTTTTTAAATGAGAGAAATTTCTATTCTTTTCCAATAGGTATTTGTCCTTATGGACTATATACTGCTAATGAATTAATTCTGCATTAATACAACTCATTTAAAAACTAAGGTAAAGAAGTTATTATTCTAAACTGTTAAATGGACCAGTCCGTGTATTTAGAAATGGGAAGAATCCTACAAATTCCCTTCCTCACAATCTCTACCAATTTTCATATCTTTGTTTATACTATTATTTTACTTACTCGTTTTTTTAGTACTGGGGGTTGAACCCACGGCCTTCACACTGGGCTGCATCTCAACCCTATTTATTTGTTTATTTATTGTAGTTTGACTCAGGATCTCCCTAAATCACTAAGTTGCCAAGGCTGGGCTTGATTTCATGACTCTTCTGCCTCAGCCTCCTAAGAGTACTAGTACAGGCATGCCTGTACCACCATGCCCAGCTACAGCATTATTTGAAATGATATATTTTTAAAATATTTAAGCATAGTAGCTATGAATACATGATTTAATCTTAGGCGAAAGCTCTAGGATACAAAATGGGTACACATTTATAAAGCCGTTACTGGGTCTTTTGCATAATGAATTGATGTTCGCTGCAGAATTCTAAAACGCTTAGTTCTGACAGTTTTTTCAAAAAAGTGTTCAATTCGACTTTTATTTTAGCTATGCCAGTTGTGCAAAATACCAGACATGTTACATCAAGAAAACAGTTAACACCTTAAGTAGTTAACATACCAATTTTAGTATATGTGCTGCTGAAATGAGCACAGTAGTTAACATACCAAATAGGTAACATATCAAGAAACAGAGTCAATATATTTTGCATACAGGGAATAGTATCATTTCACACCATTGCGCCATTGCATGAACCATTGCGCCAAATTTTGTAATATAGAAAAGAATGGATGACAACACAGCCAAAATTTCTACAGTATTTTTATTAACATTAAAATGGTTCTACTGAGCCATAGAAATTGAACTTGATTCAGGAAACCTGTTTTTCTCTATTATGCTTAGATTAGAATGGAGATACTTTACATTCCAAGACCACAAGTGGAAAATATAAAATGCTAAGGTTGCCTATACTTGACATAATGCAACTCATCGGGGTAAACGTCACGGCCCGTATTGTAGTACCCCAAATTCTGTTTGAAGCAGGCACCTACTCTTCAATTCATTGCAAAACTGCGTTGCATTAAGACTTGTTAAAGGGCTGGGGATTTAGCTCAGTGGTTATAGTGATTACCTTGCAAGCATGAGGCCCTGAGTTCGATCCCCGGTACCACAAAAAAAAAAAAAAAAAAAAAGACTTGTTAAAGACTTGTTCTTCGCTTTAAATTGATGCATTACTTTTAAAAATTTTAAATACAATCAGTAAAGGAATTAAAAACCTTAGTGACAACAGACCCATGTATTTCGTGCTGACCATAGTAAAACAAGTAAAAGATGGCATGAAAATAATACTTTTTTTAATTGCAAGACTAGAATAATCATTTTACAGGTCTTTATGTAAACTTCTGCCAAGGATATTTTTAAGTTACTTCGAAACTCCTACATATAAAATTTAATTTAGAGAAATAAAAAATCTAGGCCGAAACAAAAGAGAACTTTCGGATAAGTAAGCAATTCAGAGCTGGAGACAAAAAGATACACAGTCTCAGCACGAGAGACCACGAGCCATCCCAAGCCCGAGCGAAGGAACGAGAGGAACAGAGATGTTTACAAAGAAGGAAGGCTGAGAAACAAGCGGGTAGGGGAGGGAATTTTAAGAGGAAGAAAAAGCAAAGAAAAAAGAATCGAGTACACACAAAATCCCGGAAAATGGAGAAAGCGTCCCCAGGCGCGCGAGGCCCCGCCCCTTCACCGCCCTCCCGCTCCCGGCCCCGCCCCCGCCCCGCCCCGCCCCGCCGCCGTCAGGTGACACCCGGAAGTGCGGAGGCGGCTGGAGGAAGAGCGGCGGCTGCGCGGCCTGCTGCGGCCCCCGGCGGCCCTCATGCCGGGCTCCCGCTGACGCCCGCAGGCCGCCGCCGGCTCGGGGCCGGGGTCGTCCTGGTGCGGGCCCATGGAGTCGGCCGGGCGCGGCGGCGACGGGGCGCCCCGCGGTCCGGTGCTGCACATCGTGGTGGTCGGCTTCCACCACAAGAAGGGCTGCCAGGTGAGCGCGGGCCTCGCGGAGTTCCGTGGGGCGCGGGGCGGTTCGCCCGGCGCGTCTCCTCGGCGCGTGTCGGTCCGGAGTGGGGCTGTAGGGGAGAAGGAAGCCGCGCCTGCACTTGGTCCAGGCAGCGGGCGCGGGGGCTTCCCGCGGCCCTCGGAGCGTCGCGCGGAGTGGGCTTCGGAGCGCCCACTTCCTGGTGGGTCCGGGAGCCTGCGGTGCTGGGGTTGGGCCCGCCCCACCTGGTCTGGCTCGGCCGCGGGCCCCGCCCGGCCCGGCCTTTCCTCTGCTGTTCCGGTCCGGCCGGCGCTCGCCTTCGCCTTGGGGAATGCGTGGCTTCTCCAGGTCGGTGGAAGAGAAAGCGAGTTTACCAAGCCAAATGTACCGATACAGAGATTTTTCAGTTTCTTCACTGGACCCTTAATTCAGCACCTGAAATGGAGTGTTTGCAATCTGTGTGTTGAAGGCAAAGGAACAAAATAGAAGCAGGATTATTTAATGAGTGGGCAAACACTGGAGGGCGGTGATGTCATAATGTGCTGGCGAACAGTACATTGGAATTGAAAATACTGACTTCTACCACTAGGTACAGTGGCGTTTGGTTTCTGGCCTTTCACAGAAAATAGTATTTTAGAGGAATTAATTGGCAGAAACTCAGTTCATTAGAAGATGGTAACAGAAAAGTGGTGAAGGGCATGAAAAGATGGTTGTGTATGTGTTTAGAAGTCTGCTTTAAGATGTATTCTTCATTCTTCAGATAAAAATAGTATAGAAAGACACCAAGGAGGAAGTTGAATTATTCAGTGTGGTAGTAAAAGATTTTCAGTGCTTTAAAACTTCATATTTGTGTTGGTTTGGGAGGGGTGTTTTGTTTTCTCTGCATTTTTCTTTGTTTCTTTTTATTTTAATGTAAGCTCGACTTGAACTCACTAGATAGCCCAGGCTGGCCGCAAATGTGCAATCATCCTCCTGCCTCAGCTTCATAAGTGCTGGGGTTCCAGGCCCTGCTTAAAACTCTATATGTATGAATTTAGTATTCACTTATACCTTCCTTTGTATATGAGTGAAGTAATTGCAACTCGGAGGGGGTAAAAATGATCTTACTGAGTTGATACTGCAAAATAATTCTAGAATCAGAACTAGTGTTGCTTCCCACACCGTGCACATTCATTCTGTGTGACATGTAGAAGTTTGTCAGGTTAGGGAAAGATGTGAACGCCCACACAAACTTGAGAACCAAACTGAATGGAGCTTTGGATAAGAAAGAAAATACCTGTACTGACAGGAGACAGGGTAAACATCTCTTAATTTATTTATTTATTTATTTTTTTGAGTCAGGGTCTTGCTGTGTAGCCCGGGCAGACCTTGAACTGGCAGCAGTCCTCCTGCCTCAGCCTCCGAAGTGCTAATGGAGCATACCTGGCAAAAATCTCTTAAATTTTTGCTGTCATCTGAAAGTTAAAGTTTATTGTTTTCTGTTTTATTAGTAAAGATAATATAATGTCTATTAACAGGAAGGAAACAACATGCAGTGATGCTTAGAGATTAGAGAAAACTGAAATGGAAAAAAACAAAAACACAGCTGACCTGCAGATTGTAAAATGAAAGGGGACAGCTGAGAATTTAGCTCAGTGGTTAGAATGTTTGCCTCAGAAGCATGAGGTCCTGAGTTTGATCCCCAGCACCAAAAATAAAATAAAATGAAAAAGGCTCTTTTCTCAGGACTGGTCAACCCGGGTTACTGTGGCATTTCTCTGCCTCTGGCCTTCGATTTCGGCACCTGGGTAAAAGTGACTGGTTGTGTAAAAAGGACACCATCCTGGAAGTCAGGAGACCCGGATGACATCATGGCATCACGGCACCCATGACCTCCAGCAAGCCCACATGACGTCGTTTTTCTTTATGTCTCCATTTCCTCCACCAGGTACTTTATTGAGAACTTTAGACCTGGCAGTGATCCTTAGAGATCATTATTTCCAGCTCCCTTCAATTTCCAGAGAGGGTGACTTGAACATACCTGCACTTGCTAGCCCACTAGTAGTTATAGCTACTTTTTTTTTTTCAGTATAGGAGACTGAATGCAGGCGCATTCGCACTGAGTTATATTCCCAACCTTTTTTTATTTTTAGTTTTTAAAAAGAGTCTAAGTTGCCCAGATGGAATTTGGCAATCCTCCTGCCTCAGCCTCCCAGAGTGCTGAGATTATAGGCATGTACCACCACTCTTGGCTACATTTCTCTTTTTAAAAAATATATGTGTAATATACAGTAATATGTGTCTTTTTTTTTTTTTACCGTTTGTAAGTAACAACAAATTCACAACTGTTGTGTAATTGTCCCTATTCTCAATACCCAGAACTTTTTCTTCATCCCCCAAAACTATACCCATTAAACTATATATAGTTCTTTTAATAGCAAAAATACGTGCCTTGTTTTAATTGTTATTGTAACCCAAATGGTACTTTGCAGACACAGTGGCAACTTTTTAAAAACATGCTTGTTCAATGTGGATTAATAGAAGGGAAGAGTGCAGAAGATTCTGTCACAGTCAAATGAAAGCTGAGAATCCTCATTGAGTTTTTCCCCCCAAGATGCTCAAAGTCACATTTCCAGCTTTTTTAAATCACACCTTTAGTGTAGCAGAAAATGAACACTGGGCTGGGGATTTAGCTCAGTGGTTAGAGTGCTAGCCTAGCAAGCACAAGGTCCTGAGTTCCATCCCAGCACCAAAAAAAAAAAAAAAAAAAAGAAAGAAAAGAAAATGAAGCACTAAGAATCTGGTTTTGCAGATATGGACGTGCTATAGTTTTTGTAAAATATTGAGGACAATATTGATTTTTTTTTACTAGGTGGAAAGGAACATTATAAAAGCAGTGAACTAAAGTCTCCTGGCTATGTTATATGAGTTCTTAAACAGTCTTCCTCACTAATGCAAATTAGTATCTTCTTAGATGTCCTACAACTCTGTTTTCTCATTCCTTCAAAATCCAAGCACATTTCACATTTAGAAAGTGTCTTACATGAGTAAGTCAGAATAGCTCGTAGACACTGCTGTTCTTTTCAACCAGTATGTCAGGTGTTATCAGAGGGTCTAATTTAATTTCCCCAGGATGGATTAATCAGGCGCTTCATTCTCCACGTTAACATTTTACTTCCAGGTGTGAAGGATTGCAAGCACTTGGTTCATTGCATGGTGACTCAGTCGTAGATGGTTCTAACTTGGAGTAGGCTTTGTTAGCTCGTTCTTACGGCTATCCAGAATGGTCCTGGTCATGTCGATCTGGGGTTCTTGCTCTGCGTCGGGATTATTCTAGGGAAAAATTCCAAGCCTGTCTCTTTAGATTCAGGTGAACTGAAGTGAAGCGTCTGTTTAAAGTGCTGTCTTTCAGCAGCCACCTTGGTTAAGCTTGATGATTTTCTTTGTCATCTCACATGGACCACAGAGTGAAAGCCGTCAACCCAATTCATAGGCTGGTATAAGATGTTCGTTCATCTTTTCTGAATTTTTTTCTACTTTAGAAGTCTTCAGATATATTCTAAGTGAAAATTTTCTTCATTTAAACTAAAATGAATGTCTGTTAATTGTATCACTTTGTTGTTTTTCATTTTGGGGGGAGTAACTTGTGGAAGTGAATTCTCTTGTAGAAAACATGCTGGTTTCTAGTGGTGACTTTTCCAGTTTATTAATATGCTTAATATTTGGAACATTTTAAGTGATTTAAAGTACCACTGTTAACGTCAAAATAGTTTTGAAATATTTATCCATTCCATCTCTTTTCTCTAATTTTTAAAAAATTTAGCCATTTAGCAAGACTCTTCTTTCTTAAAAACTTGCTTGACGTTAGAATTTTTGACGTGAAATGATTGATGTGCACCTTCTCTGTTATGGATTTTGCAATTTAGAGTTTTCTTTGTTCCAGTATATAAACTGTATTTGTCAGATTGCTATGATTTTTGCTAAATAATATAATCAGAAATACATCAGATAAACTCTTTGGTTCATTTGCTGATAGCCTGGAATTTGTTTGTGTTTTGAGACAGGGTTTTGCTTTGTAGTTCAGGCTGGCCTCAAACTCAAGGTGATCCTTCTGACTCAGCCTCCCGAGTGCTGGGATTACAGGTGTGCGCCACCACACCTGGCATTAATTTTAAGCACTCAGATTGGGGTTAGGGATTTAGCTCAGTGGTAGAGCACTTACCTATCAAGTGCAAGGCCCTGAGTTCAATCCCCAGCACCCCTCCAAAAAAACCCACTCAAGAGGGAACAGTTGTTCTCCAAAGTGATGTCATAGAACAGTGATCACGAACCTTTTGGAGACCAAGTGCCAAACTGCAACCTAAAACCCACTTATTTACCACAAAGTCCCAACACTCCAATTAAGCCTGAATACTGAGGTTTTAGTTTAGAAAAAACAACTCCACGTTAACATCTTTTGTCTTAAAAGAAAAACAATAACACATGTGCCATATAGGTTCACCACCACTGTCGTTGAAAATTGAAATTACTACTTGATTTTTTTTTTCCCACCACTTTCCCGGATTGAGTTTGTGGTTTGTGTACACAGATGGAAGTTTTAATTGCTGAATAATACTTCTTCTTGAGTAGTTTGCCAGACTGCACTTCTCAGAGCATGGAATTAGAGGAACGGGAGCTGATTTTAAGAGCAGTTAGAGAGTGCATAAAGCAGCCAGACACAGTGGAGGGAGTGCAGTCTCCTTTGGCCCCATGCCTAGCAGCAGGTTGCAGTGCACATTGGGGATGAGTTGAGATTAAGAGAATTGTTTCATGTTAGGGTAACAGGGCAGTCAGTACTCAAGCCTGGCCATTCAGATTTTGGTGACAGATGGCCTGCCCCAGATCCTGTTGTTTTGGCACCTGCTGTTGGAGTCCTGTGGTGGCAGACAAAACATTCAAGAGGTACTGTTTGTGATTCTTGTTGAAGTAGGACTTTGGAACAAAAAGAATGAAACTTTGGAAGGATGGAGGTTAGAGAAGAATAACATTGATTCTTTTTAGCTACTGCTTTTAATTTCCAGCCCGCCATTTTACTTTTATGTTTTAAACTTGTAATATTTTAGCAGAGGTCCTCCCCACCCCTGTTTGGGCCATGGTTTTTGTATATGCTAAGTGATGAGAGTATCCTAACCTACAGAGATCTGTTGTTAACATTTAGAATTGTGAAATCATCTTCATTCAGGCTTTGGCATCATGGCTAAGCAGGGTGGTGTCAGCTTGCATAATGGAATTTTTTTTTTTCTGGTGGTAGGGATCGAACTCAGGGCCTGTGTTTGCTGGGCAAGCGCTCTAACACTTGAGCTAAATCCATAGCCCACATAATGGAAATTTTAGAATACCAGGAAAATTTCTTTGTCGTCTTATAATTCCAGCTAGCTTGAAAGTACCTAATTGTTTTTCTTGGACTGAAATCTTTGGTCCCTAGTAAAATGCTTATACACTATGGTGGCCTTCTCTTTCTTGTTATTAATGAGATCCAGATCCTTTGCTGCATGTAGATTTTTGGGTTTTTTGTTCGTTTTATTTTGTTTTGTTTGAGACAGGGTCTCGCTATGTAGTCCAGGCTGTCCTCGAACTCAAGGTGATCCTGCTGCTTCGTCCTCTGAGTCCTGGGATTACAGGTGTGCGCCACCACGCCTGGCAATGCATGTAGATTTTGTTAGATAAGGGCAGACCACAGAAGGGCCCTGTCTACTGGGAATGGCACAACAAGAGGAAGACGCAGAGATGGGAGATGGGTTTACTTACATACTTAAAAATTTTGAGTAAGACCACTCCTATTGTATCTAGTTAAGATCCCATTAAAAACTCAGGTTTCCCCAAGATATCTTTAGAGGGTGATATCTGAAGTGATACTTTTAATAATGCTTAAATCCTATTCCAGCTATTTTTGAAAATATTTATGATCCGAAGTAATATGTATTCATTGTTGTAGAACTGTGACGATTATAGGAAAGCAAAAAAGAAGAAAAATAACACTAAAAAATCCTGTATCTTAGACAGAGCTGTTTTACACTTTGATGAACATCCCTCCCGTTATTTTCATATGAAAATATTTAACTTTTTCCAGAATGTAGCACCCTGAGATGTAACTTTCTACAACAAAACCAAAAGGGGAATAGATGTTGTTGATGAATTAGGCAGCAACTATGATGTCACTTGAAACACAAGGCATTGGCCAATGGTTGTGTTTTACTTGATTCTAAGCATGTATGGGATAGTTTAATAGTTTACAAAGAGAATAACAAGTGCACAAGCAAACTACTCAGAAAAATTGTGGCGCACACTGTTGAGCTGACTGGTGAAGAGGCAGGCCCAGCATCACAAAGACCCACTAGGATAGCAGGAGAAACTAAAAGGTGCCAACTGTGCCCTACAAAAAAGGACAGGAAAATAAAACATACGTGCTGTCAGTGTAAGCTGTCAGATGTGTGCATGGAACAGATAGTTGTCATGTGTGAAGGCTGCCTTGGGGGTGACAGTTGAAGCAAAGTTTATTCCTACAGTAGACCTTCGTATTTACATTGTAGTTTATGTAAGAATTTATTTGTGATGTTACCTTTTAGGTTTTTTAAGTAAGTGCACAGCTGACACGAAAGTGTTGATGTTTATCCTGAACATGCAATACATACAAAAAATCTAGTACTTTATTTTAGTGATATTTTATGTTCCTGTTTGCTACATCTTATATAATGAGAACCTGCTGATAAAACAGCAAGACCAGCGCGATATCAGCCCAGTCCTACAAAAGGCCAGGAAAGCCAAGCACATGTGCTGTCAGTGTAAGTGATACATGCGTATGGAACGTGCTGTTGTCAGGTGTGAACGCGGCCCTACGTGTGATAATTGCAGATAATTTTTGCCGTAGAGTTCTATTGGTATTTTCATTGTAGTTCATGTAGGAATTCATTTCCGTTGTTATTTTTTAGACTTTGTGCACCAAAAAACAGTTGATGTTGAAAATTTTGATGCTTTTTTATAAGTACTCAATAAACAAAAATATAAAAAATTCCTATAAAATGAATTTATAAAAACTTATGAAAAATTTTTTATGTTTATAAAATATTTTTGATAGTTTTTCCTGTTAAGTATTCACTGTTTAATATAGTAAAACTCATTAAATTAATACTAATAATTCATAAACTGAAATATAATAAATGATTCACAATCCCCAGCACCAAAAATAAAATAAAATAAATGAGGGTGTTATATACCCACAATAATGTACGTTGTGCACAAAATTAGGGTATGCCCTAAGGGAGATTTAAGAGAGAACATAGCAGAAAACATGTCTTTGACTTCCAGTGTTTTTTTGCTTTTGTTGTTTTGGCTGGAAGATGGTTTTGTTTTTGTGGTGCTGGTCGTGAAACCCAGGGCCTCACACAAGCTAGGCAAACACTCTCTACCTCTGAGTTACATCCCCTCCCTGTTTTTTAATTTTTCATTTTCAGTGAAAATCATCATGTGAGCCCTGACTCTAGTTCCTAAAATGTTGTGACTCTTAAGAAATACTTTGTGCTTCTGACTGGCAGGGAGTAAAGTCTGAAATGCCTGGGAGGGGAGCAAAGAGGCAAGTGATCCCTGGGACACACTCTCCCCTCAGTGTTCCTTGCTGGTCAGAGTCTGGACTCCAGCATGGATGGGGTTCCTTTGTACACTGGGACTTTGGCACGGTAGCTTCTATTGTGAGATGGTTTTCTGACAGTTGAGTGGTTATCACATTGTTAAAAGTGAACACAGGGTACTTCTGAGATACTCATCCTTTTTCCTGAGAACAAAATAAATGAGATCTGACTTGATGTGTAAGTTGTGGAAAAGGCTGTATGGTAATTTTTGCTATTTCTGGAGGACAAACATAATCACCCTTCCTTGGATAGTTCATTTAGCATGTGGAAAAATCGCCTTTTTTAATCTTTGTAATTATAGCATCTTTATTTGGCTTGCATTCTTTTTTTTTTGTTGTGTTTTAAGGTCTCACTATGTAGCCCAAGCTGGCCTCCAACTCTCTGCTGTCCTGCTGCCTCAGCCTCCCAAGTGCTGAGATTGTAAGTGTGTACCACCATGCCTGGCCTTGGCTTTCATTCTTGTTTGTTTTGTTTTTGTTTTTGTGTTTTTTGGTGCTGGGGATCGAACTCAGGACCTTGTGCTTGCAAGGCAAGCATTCTAACCACTGAGCTAAATCCCCAGCCAGGCTTTCATTCTTAAGAAGTCAGTGATTATCTTTTCTCTCTCCTTTCCCCTTTGTAATCATGTGAATATGTAAAGTAATTGGAATCAAAGTAGATTTGGCCACGTGAATATGGGTTGCATAAAGAGAGATACCTGAAATTTGCATAACTTAATAATGTTGTCCTTTGGGAGAACATTTAATGCCCCTGTGGCAGTGGTGTATGTCAAGGCCCTACCATACAGCATCTTTGATCCCCAGTGTACCTTAGATTCTGGGCTGTGAATTTTCACTGTTTAATACTGGATAATAATCAGTCTAAATGTTCATTAACCTCGGAGGACTTAACGTTGGTTTCGTCTGTGATTTTTTTTTGTGTATTTGTAGGGTTCCATGTACAGCTGTGTAAACTTCTCACACACAACTCCAGGGAGACCCATTCATGTAAACTATAGTGGTTGTGGTTCCCCTGCAGTTGGATCCCCTGTCACTCAGGAATCCAAGGAAGTATTATTCACTTGAACTGTTACGTCCGGAGGTGGACTGTGACCTGCTGTCCTGTTAGAAAATATAATTCCCGGCGATCGTCAACCCAGCTACAGTACAGAATTAAAGAAACCGAGTTTAAATTAAGAGAAGACATTTTATTTAGAGGACAGTTTACTTAAAAGTGGTGGGAAAGGGAGGAAAGGAGATGATAGATAGCTACTCGACGAGTAGGGAGCATTCGAAAGCCAAATACTCATGGGCCTTTCGTTGTACCCTCTTTTTATTGAAGTTTTTCCCTTGGATCAGCCCTGGGAATCTGATTGGCTCTTGGGCTTGTCTGTCACCTCTGCCTTGATTTCCTTCAGCAGAGGGCAAATTTACGCGAGGGTGCTTTAGGGCTAGTTAAAGAGTCAAAAGGGAAAGTTTGCTTTCTGTATGTTAATCAGATTACCTGGGGCCTTCCGGAATTCGTCTCTTTGCCTTTATCTCCTTAACTTGGAATGTAGCTGCTTTTATGTTTAAAGTCTGAGGAGGCCTTTATCCTATCTTTTCCCTACCTAAGGGGACCCCTGTCCCTACAGAACCATACTGAATAACTTTATAATATTAAAAAAAAAGAGGACGATTAAACAAAGAAATAATACCGTGTAGCTGTTAAAATTGTTGTGTACATATAAGCATAAGAGTTTCTATAAGTATTTTGAACCTGATTAACAAGTTCAGCAATTTCCAAATGCAAATATTTATTGCTAGCAAATGTACCAGCAGGAAACAAAAATTCTAGAATGTTGCCAACACAGTGCAGGCAGTGTACAGTTGATGAAAGAGTTGTATTCCAGAAGTGGGCTGTTTGGAATTCTAGACACATGTTCCCAAAGAAACCATGTTATAAGCACTCTGGTCCCAAGCGAGTGTAGGACAGCCTTAATTTTACTCATAGAATTCTTAGAGTGTATGTAGTCTCTACACTTAATTTCTATTTATAACAATTTTATGAGATCCTGTTTTAAGTTCCAGTTAAAAGCCCTTTAAAGTCAGAAGGCTGGGCTGGGGATTTAGCTTAGTGGTTAAAGTGCTTGCCTTGCAAGTACAAGAACCCGAGTTCGATCCCCAGCACCAAAAAATAAATAAATAAATAAATAAAGTCAGAAGACTTACAAATTTTTTCTTCCTACTTTTTGTCTTTCCTCTTGTATGCCAGGGGTTTGCTAATAAGGTCAAATGACATCAATAGGTGTGGCTTATCCATCCCCATGTCTGTCACCCAGGGTTTAAAGCATTTTTTGCCTGTCACGACAAGATGGTGCCTTTGATTAACCACCTTTTGGCTAACATTTTTACCATTTCAGGTTGAATTCTCTTACCCACCCCTGGTTCCAGGAAATGGACATGACAGCCACACTTTACCTGAAGAATGGAAGTATTTACCCTTCCTTGCCTTACCAGATGGCGCACACAACTACCAGGAAGGTACGTGATAAGACAGTGGAGCAATTAGTAGGTGCCATTTTTTAGAGATCTGGGAATGGGGCAGCCAAGAGGGAAGGGCGGGGAGGGGAAAGTAAAAAGGATCAAGACGTGATATGTATAGGTATAATTTCCCATGATAAATGGATCTATTACACATCACAAACATATACTAATAAAATAAAAAATAAAAATTTGTTGAAAGAGTCATAATACTTTTGTAAAAGAAATATCTTGGCTTATCATAAGAATTTATAAAATATTGATGTGCTGGCTAGATGTGACACAGGCCTTTATAATGCCAGCTACTTGGGAGGATAAGGCAGGAGGATCACACATTCTTGGCCAGTCCAGACAACTTAGCAAGACCATATCTCAAAATTTTAAAAAAGGGGGTGCTGGGGATGTAGCTCAGTGCTCCCTCGGTTCAGACCCCTGTACCTCACACGCACCAAAAAAACACTGTTTGGAGATGACTGGTCATGCATTAAGAACCCTCCAGAGAATGCCTGGCCGTGGGTGGTGATCTTCAGCCACCTCTGACGGGAGCCCAGCTGCCTAAGTCCAGAGCATGATGGCCGCCGCTGGGAGGCCTCCTTACAGTTATACTGTAGGTGCCTCTCAGAAGCCCAGAAGGAAGGTTCCCTGCCCCAGACGCACACTGCTTGCACGCTGGCCCAGGCTTCCGGGGGTTAGTGTCCCGAACCAGTGTCGCCAGTGCCTTGCTTGCAAGGCTGAGTACCTCAGAGAAAACCGTGCGGTGAAGTTCCTGCCGAGCCTTCTGACGTGTCATAAATGCATGCCTTGCCAGACTTTGTGGAGGCTGTCCCCTACCGTGGTGTTAGAAGCTCTACCAGATTAAAGTTGACTTGATTACCTGTTTTCCTAATATAATATTCAATAATTTCCTCATGAAATAAATCAGATTGTTCCTATGCAGTTTAAATATAGGCTTTATAGCCCCAGAAATCTTTTTTCTCCCTTTTATTGTAAAAGTTTTCAAAAATAGGGAAAAGTTAAATTGATTATAGAGAATTGTCACAGTTACCACCCATCACTGAGGTAAAATACTTGACAGCCACACATAGCAGAAGAAAAGTTCATTTTGGCTCATAGTTTGTAGAGGTTTCAGTCCATATTCAACTGGCTCCAAGGCAGGGTGGCAGGCAGAGGACAAATAGCTCATGGCATGACAGACAGGAAGCAGAGAGAGGTCAAGAAAAGAGGAAAGGAGACACACCCTTCCAGGTCATCCTCTCAGTGACCTACTGCATCGGACCGGGCTGCACCTCTGTGGAAAACGGTAAGCTCCGTTTTTTTTTATGAAATGGGGTTGTCCTTGTCTCGGGTTCTGGCCTGCCCTGAACACCAGGCCCAGAGTAGCCTGCTCAGTTCAAAGTTGCCTGGGAACACAGCTATAAACTAAAGATGGAGCCAAGGACGTTCTGTTCTTCACATTCTCCTTTTGCTCAGCAACCCCCTTCCTCTCAATAACTTTTTTTTTTTTTTTTGAGGGTGCTGGGGATCGAACTTGGGGCTTTGCGCTTGCTAGGCAAGCACTCTACCACTTGAACTACATCCTCAACCCCACCCTCAATAACTTTTCTGATTGCCCTGTGCCACCTGAGTTAGCCAGTCAGGATAGATTTTGAACTTTCTACCAGCCAATGGGGAAGAGGTCAGCTACCCCACCTCCTGTTTTAGGATAAAAGAGCAGACCCTCCTTTGTCCTGTGTGCCCGCCACCCCGGGCTGGTTTCTTTAAATCTGCCTCGTCAAGATGCCTTAATTTGTGTCTGAGTATATTTTCGGCACTGACATCGCGTCTGGGTCTTATTCCCAGCAACCTCTCAACACCACATTTACTTATATACTCATCTGTGGTCTAATCCACTGATGAATATCCCGCCCCCATGATCTAGTCACCTCCCGAAAGCCCACCTACAAGTGCAGGAGGCTTTGGAGGGGCATCTAAATATAAACTATAGCGTGAATAGTCTGTTGATTTTTCTTTATGTACATGTACGGTTTTTATCTGTACTATTTTAAAGTCACTTGGAAACAGACACTTCAACTCTAAGTAGTTAAGCATGTGTCTCCTAAGAATAAGATCATTACACTAGCTGAGAGATTTAACAATAATCCCGTAACACCATCTAACAGCCAGTCTATATGCAGATTTCCCCGGTTGTTCCAAAAATTTCTTGGATCTACTCAAGATTCACATATTGCCATTAGTTTGTTTTTTTGTTTGTTTGGTTTTTTTGAGACAGGGTCTCACTATGTAGTCCAGCCTGGCTTTGAACTCACCGTTTAGCCCAGACTTGCCTTGAACTCATGGCAGTCTGTCCGTCCTGCCTCAGCCTCCTGAGTACTGGTATTACAGATAATGCGCCACCACACCTGGCTTGCCATTGATTTTTTTTTTTTTTTTTTTTTTTTTTTTGGTGGTGCCGGGGATTGAACTCAGGGCCTTGTGCTTGCAAGGCAAGCACTCTAATCACTGAGCTAAATCCCCAGCCCTTGCCATTGATTTTTATGACATTCTGCTTTCTGTTAATCTGGAACAATCTTCTGTATATATTTTCTGTAATTGTACCCTCAGTTTGACCTGTTATAATTCAGCCTCTTGAGTTATTTGACATGAGTGTATACTGTAAAGCACTGAGGAATTCTGAGAAACCAGTGGTTGTGATGCTGGACATAAACGTGACATGGGTTCCTTGATATGTCATCATTTTTGTATTAATGATTGCATTGTGATAACTTACAATTTCATCATTTATTAATAAGGGTAATTCACCTCAGTGTTTATATTTTTCTGTGTATCTTTTAGATACTGTGTTTTTTCACTTGCCACCCAGAAATGGAAATGGAAACACGGTATACGGTATCTCTTGCTATCGACAAATTGAAGCTAAGGTATGATATTTAATGGTGAGCAACAGAAGAAACTGCAAAATCTTTTCTTAGGTGTTGGTCACTTAGGGAAATACATAGCTTGTATTTTTCATATGGTGTTTTAGATTTTTGTAAATAATTTGTAACTGTTACTCCTATAGTACTGATTGGTTCATGCCAATATTTTTATATCGCACATATTTTGTACATTGTTTTTAGATAGCAGTTCCCAAATTATCCATTTGTCTTTGAAGTACCATATTAAAGTTTCATATTATCTTTCACTTTTCTGTTTCCAGCCCCTGGTATTTGTGTTTGTCAGCTTTCCCTCCTGTGACAAAATACCTGAGATAATTGGCTTACAGGAGGAAGCCTTGACAGCTCCACTACCTCCCCACAGCCCACGGGCCAGGCACCAAGCCTTTCACACGTGGGCCTCTGGGGACGCTTCCCATAGCAGTTCCTGAGACTGGTTAACTTTAGTATTTATTTGAACAAAACAAATCAAAACAACTCACAAAGGGGGCGGCTCCTGGAACCAGAGCAGGTTCTGAGGATTCCTGCTGACATCGTTTTGAGACAGCATTTTAGAAAACAGAAGCAAGGTGTAGAAAGCAGCCTCGTTGGCCACAGCCTGGCCATTCGACCAACCAGTTGGTTCTAACTTGATATTAGTAAATTGGCTGTGAGGCTTCTTGCAGCATCCGGAGCTCAGTTACTGTGATTAAACTCTGTATCTGCCTGGTCTGTTGGTCTCAGTACAGGAGTCCTGGCAAATCGGTGGGAGGTCACTGCTGCTCTAAAGTTGTAAGTAGTTCTTAGCCTTGGCTCCAAGCTGGAATCCGCAAGGAGCTTCGAAAGCCGGGATGACCAGGTCTCTGGCTTACTGCAAGGGAGCAGGTGGTTCTAACGCGTAGTCAGAATTGAGAACCACAGCTCTAGAACAATAGTTTTTAACCAGAATTAGCTGGGGACTTTTTTTTCCCCAAAATATATGTGCTGTCTTTCCTCCTACTGACTGAATTAGTATCTCTGGGACTAGAGCCTGGGCAAGCTTCTTCAGGTGGACAATTAATTTAGTAAATCTCTTTTTGTTTTCTTCTAACTTTATAATAAAAATTTCAAACATGCAGATATACAAAAGAATGTCACAGCAAATACCTGCATACTCAAATAGAGATTCAACAATTCTTAATGTTTTACTACATGTGCTCTGTGTGTGGTTTTTTTCTCTGAACTATTTGTGAGTGAATTACAAGTGTAAATTCTAGGATACCCAAAATCGGTTAATGTTTATAGAATGAATAACAATCTAAAATTAAAGATACTACATCTTATTATGTATACCTTAAGTATACAGTCTTTGTCAGTTATGTTACCATAAAATGGGGAATATGAGAGGAACCTGAAGAAAAAAGAAAGCTGAGAACAAGTAGCTTAAGAGCCTTGTGGATTGATCTCTTCACATTACTGTTACCTTTATATACTGATATATGAAATAAATTGAGCTGCTGCCCTTTCTCAGAAATCAGTTCATCTGAGAAACTAAATAGATACACCAGATGTGAGAACGACCTAGAGCCTAGGAGGAAGCTCTTAATTCCCTTTGAATGAAGGACGGATATAGTGGATAGATCCACTCAAGAGCCATGTCTCTACTCTTGTCCTAATTTAATGACCAGTTTGAGATACTGAGCCCCTTTGGTCCTCTGGGCAGATCCAAGGAAATGTCAGGAAAAATCACTTTTACTTCCCTCAGTCTTGTCTGAAGTGGACCAAATCAAGCAGAGACCTGCAGAAATGTCACATACTATTTCGGTTACTTTTTTTGTCACTGAGGCACAATACCCTATACCCACAAGATAAAGAAGGAAAAGTTTATTTCAGCCCATAGTTTATAGAGGTGTCAGTCCGTAGTTGGTTGTCTCCAGGGCAGGGTGGCAGACGGAGGGCATCACAGAGGAGAGACGGCTTGTGGCAAGGCAGGTAGGAGGCAGCAGCAGCAAGCAGCAGTCTGCCTTCCTTCTGTCCCTTTTATCCCATCCAGGCCGCAAGCCTTCGTGGTGCCACCCATGCCCAGGGGGACCTTCCCATTATCCACACCCAGAACTATGCTAAACCAATCAGTGAACTAATCTAGTGCCACACACCCTTAATCCAATTCACACGCCCTAGATCCAGCCCCCTCTGAAAAGCCTCAGCTGTGGATGTGTGAGGCTTTGGGGGACATCTGGGTACAAGCCGTAACACACGCTATCCTCACAGTCACTAAGGAATAAATTATGAGCGCAGCACTGCGCCATTGCACAGGTCTGCCAGGATGTACTTCAGCCTTGGATAGCATGACTAATTTAACAGAATGCTGACAGGTCTTCCATTCTAGAGAAACAACCTTTCAGTTCTTGTCATCTCTCTCTCTCCTTTTTTTTTTTTGGTGCTGGAGATCGAACTCAGGGCCTTGTGCTTGCAAAGCAAGCACTCTAATCACTGAGCTAAATCCCCAGCCCCCTTGTCATCTCTTAAACTAGCCCCTTCTTACTAGAAACATTGATCTCTGAACAGTTTACCTCTTTTAAGGACACAGTCATCAGTGGTTGGTTTACACTGAATGGTTGACTTGGGTGTAGTGACTTGTACAGAAAGAAGTCTCCACCACAGATTCCTGAGAGTAGCAATTGTCCCTTCACCGTTACATTCCCAATGCCCAGCACAGCGTCCAGCACATAGTACTCACTCACATTTATTAATTCAATAAGTATTTTCTGAGAATCTCAGTGAATAACTTTTTGAATTTAAGTGCAAGAAATTTCTTCTTGTTAAATACTATTTTCATATTGAAAAATGTTTTCTACATATTGCTATGAAGTATTTCTGACAATGTCTATTTATTGATAATAGGCGCTGAAAGTAAGGCAAGCTGATATCACCAGAGAGACCGTTCAGAAAAGTGTCTGTGTTCTAAGCAAGCTGGTAAGAGACCAACTAATTTGTTCATGCATGTGTTAAATATTCATGGCAGATTTTTATTTGAGAATAAGGTATTAGATTAAGAGATAATGAGACTAATAATTTGTTAAAATTAGTCAGGAGCTTATAATGTATGTTCTTGCATTTCCTTTTCCTTTTTGCCTTTTGATAGTTTTATCCTTTTTGCACCTTTTTCCAAGACTAGGTAAGAGGAAAGGTCTCTGATAGGTTGTTGAGGAGGAAGTTGACCCTTGATCAGATAATCAGCTGGTGGATGGGAGACCAAAGTGAGGCATCTGATATTTTGCATATATCTGTTTTTGTTTTGTTCTCAAGACTTTAGATAAATAATACCTGAGATCTAAAATAGCACAATTCCTCAAATTTTATTGATAATATAGAAGAAATTGATGACCATTGCAGCAAAAATGATGGCTATAATAGTACTTCAAAATTGTGTTTCTTCTGGGTGCAAATTAATACAAATGTATGGATTTTTTTTTTTTTTTTTTTTTTTTGGTGCTGGGGGATCAAACTCAGGGCCTTGTGCTTCTGAGGCAAGCATGCTAACCACTGAGCTAAATTCCCACCCCTGAAATGACATTCTTTGACTTTCATAGTGCAGTAACATCAGATGTGTAATTCTGTGTGTAAAATACAGTCTCCCAAATCCCCTTTTTGGGGAATAATCCAGACATGTACCGTGTTATCTAAGATGTGTATGATTATCATATCAACCATTTCTCTAGTTAACCTAAACCAAAACTAAAAATTTTTTTTTTTAGCCTAGTCACTAAATCTATGTAGATTTTAATTATTTCTTCTGCAGTTGTCCAGTTTCCTATATCTACAGGCAATTTAAATGTAGTATGCATCATTGAGTTTTGTAAGATTTTTTTTTCTTAGTCTTTATTACTGAGCTGAAAAACTTAATAATTTAATACTGTGAGGCTTCCTAAGATTTTGAGAATCAGAATATTTCCTCCCAATAGTAATTTTAAATATAGGACAAGGATATATTTTTCTGGAAAAAAAGGATTATAAAACATCCTGCTATCAGAAAAGTGATAGATTGCTAATCTAATTCCTAGATAGAGTTTCCAGAAGGGTAACTTGAAAAATATACATCAGTAAATTACTGTTGAGACAAAAACCTAGGACTGTCAGATACAAAAGCAAACACCTTGTATTGGGAGACTCCCCAAGTAATCATGTTTTGTTTTTGTTTTTTGTTTTGTTTTGTTTTTAGTAATCATGTTTTGAAGGGCAGTTATAATCAGAACAAGTCATTTCTATGTTGGGTATTAATTCTATACCAGATCCTTTTATGTATTATATAATTGTCATTTTTATTTTCATAATAACATTGAAATATATTTACTATTCCCATTTTATAAAGAAAGCCATACCTAAGAGAAACAGTATCTAATTCTCATAGATAGACATGGATCTAAGTGATAAAATTGGGATGAACTCTAGTTTTATCTATCTCTGAAATAGACACAGGAATGTGAAGAACTCACTCAAAAGGGTCTGATTGTTCATAGTGCATTGTGTCTATGTATATAATGATATACATTTAGATGGTAATAATACCCCCATTGCCAGGAATTTTGTTTTTTGTTTTTTTAATTTTTTTTTATTATTTTTTACCAAGAACATGTATTGGTACATTGTATACATAATGATCATAATCAACATGGTTATTTTGTACCTGTACATGATACATCTTGGTTTTCCCCCCTCTTCCCCCCTTCCCCCCCCTCCCTTCCATTCACCCACCCCTCCCTATTTGCAACAAGTATAGCTACACTTTCCCATTTTTTCCCCTTTCATCTTACTTTTCTTTTAACCTTCTTCTTTATATGTAGTTCTCTCTTTTGAATACTATCTCTCTTTTTTCTTTTTTAAACAAAGTATCTATTCTACCCCTTTGTCATTATTTACACTTATGGTTTCTCATATCAGAGAAACAATTCGATGTGTACTAATAAGTGTCTGATTTATTTCACTTAATAGTATGTTCTCTAGGAACATCCATTTACATACAAATGACTCTAGTTTATCCTTTTTATGGCAGTGTAGTACTCTATTGTGTAGAAAAACCACATCTTTTTTAGCCATTCATCAGTTGTTGGGCATTTAGGTTGTTTCCAAGACTTAGCTATTACAAATTGTGCTGCTATGAACATGGTTGTGCATATATCACTGTGATATGGTGATTTTAATTCTTCTGGGAAGATAACCCAGCAGAGGAATAGCCAGGTCAAATGGAACCTCTAGTTGTAGTTTTCTGAGGAATCTCCACAATGATTTCCACAGTGGTTGGACCAGTCTACATTCCCACCAACAGTGCAGGAGGGTTCCTTTTTCCCCCGCAGCCCCGCCAGCACTTGTTATTGGTTGATTTCTTGATAATAGCTATTCTTTCTGGAGTGAGATGGTATCTGAGTGTTGTTTTGATCTGCATCTCTCGAATGACCAATGATATTGAACATTTTTTCATATATTTATTTACTATTTTTATTTCTTCATCTGAGAAATGTTTATTCATTTCAGATGCCCATTTTTGGATAGGGTCTTTAAATTTGGAGGGTTTGATCTTTTTGAGTTCTTTATATATTCTGGATGTTAGACCTTTATCTGAGGGACAGCTGATTGCCAGGAATTTTGGAAAGAAAACCATTCCAGTGTTACTTTATCTTAACTAATTATAGTATACATTGTTCTGTGCATGCTAAAGAGGACATACAAATGAGAAAACATCTCAAAAAGAGGGTTAAAAGGATGAATGTGGTAGAAGAAGGTCTTAAGTAGAAATAAGAATTAAGGAAAACTTTGCTCAAATATACAGAGGAACAAGGCCCAGAGTTCAATCCCCAGCACCAAAAAAAAAAAAAAAAATACATATACAGAGGAGCATCATGGTGTAGGACATAAAGTAGTTCTAAGCCTCCACAGGGAACTGGAAAAAGGGAAATGAACTTAAATTTAATTATCAATATTCAACTAGATACAAGAACCAGACTGCTGTAAGGATTATTAGAGCAATGTGCAGAATGAGAATATGTTGTATATTTTGTAGCTAACGTTTAGTGTTTTCTATATGCCAGGTACTCTACTAAGTACTTTCACTTGTTATTTAATCCTTAAAACAGTCCTATAAGATGCACTATGAACTGGGCAGTCCACCTGTAATCCTACCGTTCAGGAGCCTGAGGCAGGAGGATCCCAAGTTTGAGGCCAACGTGGGTAAATGGACTGTGTCTCAAAAACAAAACAGCAGAAAGACATACTGTCTTGTCAGCAAGCAAATGCGAAGAGGTTGAGTACCCAGAGTTAGCAGCTGAGTTATGGACCAGGCTCAAGAGTCTGAATGTCCACATCGCCAGGGAACTAGGC
>PVJO010005511.1:0-84310 GCA_004026905.1 Hystrix cristata
GTTATTGGAATTTTGATTGGAATTGCATTAAATCTGTATAGTAATTTAGGAAGTATGGCCATTTTCACTATGTTGGTTCTTCCTACCCACGAACATGGGATGTCTTTCCATTGTCTGAGATCTCTTTCAATTTCCTTTTTTAGAGTACTGTAGTTTTCAGTGAAAAGATCTTTTACTTGTTTTGTTAGATTGATTCCTATTTGACTCATTCTTTGTATTTTTGCTGTTGTTTTGAGACAAGGTCTCTCTATATAGCCCAAACTCACTACGTAGCCCAGGCTGGCTTCAAACTCTCTGCAATCCTCCTGCCTCAGCCTCTTGAGTGCTGAGGTTACAGGCACTGGCTTGTGTTGATTTTTATAGTGTCAATTTCATTAATTTCTGCTCTGATCTTTATAATTTCCTTGCTTGTATTAGCTTTGGGCTTGGATTGTTCTTGTTTTTCTAGGCCCTTGAGGTACATAACTCGGTTATTTTAGCTCACTCTGTTTTTGTGATGTTGGCATTCACAGCTATAAAATTCCATTAGGATAGCTTTCATTGTATCCCATAAGTTGTGGTATGTTGCACTGGCATTGTTTGATTCTAGGAACTAAATTTTTCATTGATTTCTTCTGTGACCCAATGAGTATTCGAGACAGTATTAATTTCCATGTATTTGCCTAATTTCTGTGGTTTCTTCTGCCATTAATTTCTAGTTTCATTGCACGATGATCTGATAATATTCATGGGATAATTTTGATTCTTTTTCATTTACTTAAGCGTGCTTTATGGACTAGTAGGTGGTCTATTTTGAAGAAAATCCCATGTGCTGCTGAGAGGAATGTGAACACTCAGATATTAAGTCCATTTGTTCAAAGTTTGGGTTCAACTTTGCTATCTCATTTGTTTTGCCTAGGTGATCCATTTGTGATAGTGGGGTATTGAGGTCCTATTATTGTGTTGATGTTTATCTGAACTTTTATGTTCAGAAGGGTTTATGACTTTGGGTGCACCAGTGTTTGGTGCACATGTTTATAACTGTTCTCTCTTCCTGTTGAATTGTTCCCATAACCAAGATGTAGTGACCTTCTTTGCCTCTTCTGATCAGTTTTGGTTTGAAATCCACTTTGTCTGAAAATAGGATAGCTAGTCCTGCTTGTTTTCTGGTTCTTGTTGCATGGAACATTGTTTTGAACTCTTTGATTTTTAGTTTATGAATTCCTTGTTTTGGGTTAACATTCCTGCTGGCTTGAACCACCAGTGGTACATGCATGAGTGTCCCACTGGGCAGCTTGAACCACTGGCGGGTAACTAATATCAGAGGATGTAATGCAAATCAAAGTCACCAGGCAACAATAATATGCTACAGTCCCATCGTGAATGTGAATGTATTTCCTGTATGGAGCATACTGCTGCATATTCTTCCTTGAGTCACTCTGCGAGTCTGTGTCTTTTGAGGAACTGAATTGACACTGAAAATTATTACTCAAAGGCAGTGACTTATTCCTGTCATTGCTTTATTTTCCCATTGCTGATTCTTTTGTTCCCCTTCTACTCAACTGCTTACCCTGCCTAGTGTATTCATTCTGCCAGACTTTTTGGCATTGTTAGCTCTTTCCAGGATATCCTTAAAGTTTTTGGAATGCTGGTTTGGTTGTTAAGAATTTTTTAAGGTCTCTTTGTCATGGAATGACTTTATTTCTCCATCAATTTTGAAATACAGTTTTGCAGGATATATGTCTGAGTTGGAAGTTGTATTGTTAGGGCTTGGAGCACCTCACTCCAAACTTTTCTGGCCTTTAAAAAGGTTTGTGTTGAGAAGTCTGCTATAATTCGAATGCATTTACCTTTATAAGTGATTAGTTGCTTTTCTCTAACAGCTTTTATGATTCTGTCCTAGTGCTGACTTCTGGGATGTTGACCATGATGTGCTGTGAAAGTTCTTTTTTGATCATGACCACTTTGGAGTTTTAATGATGACTAATCATGACCATTTTGATTATGACTATATGCCTCACCTACATGTTAAAGTCCCCATATTTGAGAAGTTTTGTGCTATTATCTCTAAGCAGGTTTTTAATGCCATTTTATATTGTATTCTGATTTTTCACTAATTCCAATTAATCAGTCTTCTTTGGATCATCTAGCAGCTTGGTGGATACATTTTTCATGTTCTCTTGTTTTTAAGGTATCTCTGAATAACTGATCTCTGACAGCAACCCTATCTTCTAGTTCTGACACTGTCCTCACATTAGTTGCTTCTGCTGCTCCCTTTTTTTTTAGGCAGGGTCTCACTATGTAGTCCAGGCTGGCCTTGAACTCACTATGTAGCCAACACTTGGAAAACCAAATGGGGGCACCTCCTTGCCTCAGACTTCCACCAGAGTCCAAGAGACCTCCCACACTGTGCCTGGTGTGCCTGAGGCAAGAAGAGAAGTTGAGGAAAAAGGCCCTCAGTCTCAGCCCACTTCTTAAGTTGGTCTACTGACTTTTTTTGTTGTTTGTTTTGTTTTTTGAGATAGGATCTCACTCTGCAATTCTGGATTCACTATGTAGCCCAGGCTGGCCTCGAACTTGTGGCAATCATCCTGCTTCAGCCTCCTGAATGCTGGGATTAGAGGAGTGTGCCACCTATACAACCTTCTTGGCCATTTCTTGGAATCCCAGTGGCAAGTTCCAAAGGCCTGTGCTGCTTACAAAGAAGAGGCCCACACATCCCACGAATAGCCCAAACCAGCTCACTCATTTATTTGACTGAGAACATTAAGAAGGACAACAGAATTAAACAATCTTTAATAAAAATCCTACAGAAAATTCAGTCACAGGGCAAGTACTCTGTTGTCTTTCCCATGTCATTGAGGATTGAGAGCTCCCAGTATTCTTTGGAGAATAAGCAGTAGTTTTGCTGGATGTTGTCAGTACTCAGAGCATCCATTTACACATTCAAACCAGTACTTCCTATTGCACATATTAACATTATTTGCCACCTAGCACCCTAAATACATGGTACCTCAACAAATAAATTAACGATTCCCATATGGCATGAAACCATTTCAATTTGAACTAATATCCTTGAAAACTCACATTATTCTAAGTTTTAATAAATACAGTAAGAACAGCTGGCATTTTACTAAAATACTGAATTTTAAATCTGGAGTTTATCCCATAAATAGGTTCCTTTTTATTTGCTTGCTTTCTTGGATACATTTGCTCAAGTATTATGCTCTATGAAGTGAACTCTTTCATAGATACCATATAAAAACTGTATTAATATGTGCCTCATTACAGAGGCAGATGGAAGAACTGGATCTCACAGTTAATGAACTTAAAAGTAACTTAGGAAAAAGCTCTGCTTTTTGTAAAACTTTAAAACACAGGATGAATACCAAAGAAACATCTTTTTTATATAGAACTCCCACTAGAAATTTTATAAATATATATGCAGCATATATATATATATATATATATATATTATATTTGCCTCACCAGTAGATTTTCAGCAAGTCTGGTTGGAATGATGCTATCATGGTAAATAAATATTAACAAAGGAATTAATGAGTTTCCACAGGTTTAAAAGATTTCTTTTGAAAAATAATCATAATAAAATTATATCATAATTTGTAGTTTACACAATTTTAAAAGGTAAGGAAGATATCTTTCCTGGAAGGCTTGTTTCAGGAGTAAGAACATCCCCTGGCCTCTAAGTGTGGATAAGTTCTTGGCTAAGTGGTAGCACTTGGTCACAACACTGGAAAGAAGTATTTACAACTCTCGGGCAAAGTACCAAACACTTATAAAAGAAAAAGACATCAGACAATCCCTCGTAGCATTCCTTGGCGTGCAAAGTTGGCAGGAAATGATTATCCATAATGTTGACAGGATTCATGATGGGTCTTGGAAGCATTCAAAAAGCAGAGAGTGCTCATCTGGGATTGTTCAGATTAGATTCTGTGGGATGCTTTGTTCTTAGTTTAACTGAGTTCCAGGATTTCATTCCCTTTATGACATCTCTGGCAGGGTCATGTTCAGTTTAGTGCAAGTGCAAAATGAAACAAAACTAAAAGATACATTAGGAGCAATGGCTGGTCCTTAAGATCTGTAGTCTTTCCGAACTGTGTGGGCCATCCAGTTCACTTTAGTAGTCCAGCTTTCCCTGAGCGCCTCATCAAATTTTTGCTTAAATTGTTTGAGTGCTTCTTCTTCACTCTTTCCTAAGGCAAGAGAGTCCTAAAAATGAAAGAAAAAAAATGGTTTTACATATCTTGAGTAGAGACATGCAAACATCAAAATCTTCAAGAAGGGGCTGGGGACTCAGCTCAGTGGTTGGAGCGCTTGCCTCGCAAGCACGAGGCCCTGAGTTCGATCCCCAGCACCCCAAAAAAAAAAAAAAAAAAAAAAATCTTCAAGAAACAGGCTGTTGAGGCCACGAATCCCCAGCCACCACTGGGCAGTGTGCCTCATGTTCTTACTTAAATATCATTTGTAGGAAGGAAAATGAAGAGGAAGGTAGTATGATGACCTCACCAAAAAGTTTCTGAAGATGAAGCTAATTTATACTTTCTGTAAGGCACTCACTCAGCTGCCCACTAATAAATACCCTGGCAAGTATAAAGAGGTTGCTGAAAAGCAAGGTGCCAACTAGTTGCTACTCCCTGGTCTTCCAGTGTGGGGGCAGCTGCTACCCAGTGTGAGTCTTTTCTATGCCCCTGTACTGACGGGGAAGTCACCTGTGTTATAAGCTTTCCCTTTTCTCTCTCTTTCCCTTTCCTTCCCTCCCTTTCTTCCTCTCTGTCCTTCCTTCCTTCTTCCTTCTTTCCTTTTTTCCTTCCTTCTCCTCCTTCCTTCCCTCGCTCCCTTCCTCCCTTCCATTTGGCAGTACAGGACACTGAACCCAAGGCCTTTGCACTGAGCTACATCCTCAGCCCTTTTTTACAATTTTGAGACAGACTTGCTAAGTCCCAGAGTTGCCCAGATGGGCTTGAACCTGAGATCCTCCTGCCTCAGACTTCTGGAGTGCTAGGATTACAGGTGTGCACCACCATGACCAGCCAAGCTTTTCTTTCAAATTTGCTCCTTCATATGAACTTTCCAGATTCTTTTCCTTTTGGGTAAAAATTATCTCAGAGAAAATTACTTCTTTTCACTCTCTTCAGACATTTGAAAGAAACTGGCAGCTCTAATTGAGCTCCAAGCCCGCAAGGTCAAACATGCAAGGAAAAGGGGCTGTACCTTAAGATACTGTATATCCTTGACTGATGTGAGCTCAGGAAGCCCCGCAGTCAACATCAGTGCAAAGAGAGTGATGAAGAGATTCCCATGCCTTCGTAAAATCAGGTATGCATCTTCACAGCACTGGCGGAAACTTTAGTTGATATGGCAAACCACATGAACATAGTATGGAGGGAAGACAGCACATTTGATAAAGGAAAATAAGAAGACATATTTAGATCTTTTACTAGAACTAAAGCACTGCTGCTGAACTAAAGGTTCATTGCTGATTTTTGCTTCTGTAAGACTAAAACTTACATAATTACATAACTCAAAAATCACACATACATCCATTTCAAAAACAAAACTAAACTGAAATTCTGTGATAAAGGCAATGCAACAATCTAGGCCTTTTATTTTCCATGAGACATGACAATTGAACAAGTGGTAATTATATAACCCATGGAGATTTCTGAACATACTTCTGGATTTTCGATCTGACTCTAAAAGCCCTCCCGCCCAGTGTCCATCGATGCTTTTGCATTGCTCTTCCTTGCTGTCTTGCATTCCCTCTCTCTCCTCAGAAGGGTAATTCAAGACCACCCACTCCTACACCCTTTATCTTGCCAAAGAGCAAGAAACAAGACCCAGAGAGGTGTATTCTGCAGAAACCCAGGCAGAGCTAGAAATGGCAATAAATAATCATTTGTTAAACATACATCTTGACTACACAATAGATATCTCTAATTACCACAACAGCCCTGAAATTTAATATTCTTGTTCATATTCTGGGATAAAGAAACAAAGACAAGAAAACAAGTAGTGGGGCTGGGGATTTAGCTCCGTGGTTAGAGTGCTTGTCTAGTAAGCACAAGGCCCTGAGTTCAATCCCCAGCACCAAAAAAAAAAAAAAAAAAAAAAAAAAAAAAAAAAAAAAAAAAAAAAAAAAAAAAGAAAGAAAGAAAACAAGTAGTATGTTTGGACTGCACAAGTGAGGAGGGCAAATCACAAAGTCTGAATCCAGGCTCCCTTGCTGTTCTCCATACAGAACGACAACAAAATACGCTTGTCCTCTCAGCATCTTACTGTCAGAGTCTTAATGGTCTCAGAGAATTTTCTGAAACAGGAAAAAGGTGCTGTACTGTTGGAATGAAATAAGGTAACTTTATTCAAATTCCTAGCATTTTCTGTTTCTCTTTCCTGAGCATTTCTCAACTGGCACAAGGTTGAGACAGGCAAATTCCCCTCAAAGCCTCATGTTATCTGACTGCCTATCTCCCAGATCCAAACAAAGTGTTAGGAAATACTGCGGATGAGAAAATGTCAGGTGGGTTTAGCCTTGATTTGAGGGTACTACTCACCGGCCAAACTTCTCTGTGTTTCCTGTTTTTCCTTGTTGAATGACATGAATGAAATCATAAGTAAGAATAAAAGGCACTCGTTCTCTTTTAATGCCAAATTTAGATTTGAAATTTCCAAGAATATGTCCAAAGTCAATGTGGAAGAGCTGGAAAGCAAATGGGATTTAATTTTCTTCATTTTTCTGATGGTTCCAAATACTAGGGCAAGACCTCTGCAGCCCTAGACTTCATGTATTACACCCACTCCCATCTGAGTCCTTCTATTCATAGCCCCCTCAGCCACTTGAGAAGTATTTCTAACACTCTTAGGTCTTTTACACTCAAGAATAACCCTGATATTAAATTGCATAAACCCAAAGGGAAAGGAGAAATACCCCTGCCCTGTGTTGGGGATTGAACACAGGGCCTTTGCACGGAGCTACTTTCCCATTCATTCATTCATTCATAGATAGGATCTTGCTAAATTGCTAAACTGAATTACCCACACTAGGCTTGAACTTGCAATTCTCCTACCTCAGTCTCCCATAGTGCTGGAAGTACTCTGGAAATATCTAGTAGGAGAATCTTTAAAAAGAAAACTATGTCCAAATAACAAACATGTCTGATTTTTTAAAAGTCAAGTAATTGTATAAAATATAACAACACAACAACAGAAAGAGTATGTACTGCCCTAGGAGCTCCATTCCTGGAGTGCTACTGCTTAGAGGTAGCTTTGCCTTACTCTTGGATGTGGTTTTCCTACTATCTGCCTCCATTTTGCTATATATTATGTTTATATTTATGTTTACTTCCTAACTTTATATTACTATTACTATAGGAAGTGATTTAATACTTATGTGCTAATATAATTCTACATAACAAACCATAATAACTTCTGGTTAAATCAGTATTCGGTATTGATACTGTTTAGATTATGTAAATACACCTCAAAGTGTATTTGAAGTGTAAGCCATGTGGTAGTGGTATACTACAACTACATTTCATTTTGGTTTTGGTTCATTTTTTTTCCTATGAAACTTCTTTTTTTGGTTTGTTTTACTTAGCGTTTATGATCCTATCATTAATTCTCCCAAACTCTCCCTAAGAATCCAAAAATCAGGGGGTTGGGGATTCAGCTCAGTGGTGGACTGCTTGCCTAGCAAGCGCAAGGCCCTGAGTTCAATCCCCAACACCCCACTGAAAAAAAAAGAATCCCAAAATCATTTTGGACATTATTTGCACATAGTGCTGTAGGGGTGCTGCGCAGCTCTCTCTTTGGGTTGGGCGTTCTTGCCGCCCTTTCCTCACTTGAAGCCCTTTCTCCCAGGCCCCATACCACACTCTCCTTTGGTACCCAGGAGCGTTTCTCACCTTGGCTCTACTAACATTTTAGGCTGTACAATTCTTTGCTGTGGGATTCTGTCCTGTGTGCGGCAGGGTGTTTAGCATCCCTGCCCTCTGGCCACTAGATGTCAGTACTATTCCACCCTACCCACCAGTTATGACAACTAAAAATACTGTGCACACTCAACAAATATCCTCTCAGAGACTTCTGTTTTGGTGGATGTCCTTATTCCAGCAGGCTCCTGAGAAAAGAGGCAGAGAAGAAAGCCACCCACAGTGGCATAAGCCTGTAATCCCAGCTACTTAGGAGGCTGGGTCAGGCAAGAGGATTGAGAGTTTGAAGCAGCCTGGGCAACTTAGCCAGCTACTGTCTCAAAAGGGAAAAATAAAAAAGAAAAAGAGAGGTAAAGCTTTAGAAATGTTGCATGTTTCAAAATGTCTATTCTACTTTCATATTTGACTGATTATACAATTCGAGGTTAAAAATTATGAAGTCTAACTTTCACAGTCTTAAAATTTCCAATGTAGCTCTTAAGAAGCCAAGTCATTCTGACTCCTAACCTCTGGCATGTGGACTGCTACGTCTCTGGGAAGGTAATTTTAAACCTTCTCTTTATGGGTGATGTACTGAAATAGTGAAGGTTTAGTAAGGGTCTTTTTCATCTATCATGAGCCAACATTTGTGCTCTTTGGATTGGATGTTCATGAACATTAGCTCTGAAAAACATCTTTACATTATTTACTTAGTAAGTTCCTTGTCTTTCTCTTTTTCTCTGTTATTTCTAAGATTTTATTAGATCTGATGGTGTACTTCCCTGGCCTAAGTCTCTACCATTTCTGCAGTGTGTGTGTGTATAGTAGAAAGGAGAGAGAGAGAGAGAGAGAGATTAAGGCATAGTGGTTTGAGCCAAACTGCCAGGACATAAATCCTAGAATGCCACTCTCTGCTGCCTCAATTACTTACTCATACAATGGGATAATACTACTACTTTGTTGTGAGATTATCATGAAGATCAAAGACACTGACACATGTAATGCACTTACATCTGTGCCTGCCACAAGATGTTTACATTATTTGCATTTTAATTTTTTGTTTGCTCCTATTTCTAAAACCTCTTTATTCCAATTGAAGAAACAGAATCCATCACTACTTCATAGCTGTAATGCCTTCTTTCTCAATGTTGACTTTCAGAACCATCCTCTGTTTACTACAATTACTTTGTTTTCCCTGGGTCCTTTCCCCCCATTTTGGAGAGAGAGGTCTCTGTCTCTCAAGGTGGAAGCTTCCCTCAAATGTCTGTTACTCCAGGGGGTTAGAGGTATGTCTCAATGGCAGAGCACACTGTGAGCATGTGCGAGGCGAAGGGATCAATCCCTAACACTTGAAGAAAATGTTAGTCCTGTACAGAGCAGAATGGTGGTTATCAGAGGCTTAGGGTGGGGAGATGTTGGTCTGAGGATACAAAATTTCGTTTCCTAGGAAAAAATTCAAGAGAACTATTATACAACATAATGACTATAGTTAATAACAATGTATTGTAATCGTGAACATTTCTAAAATAAGTGTTTTCACCACAAAAAAGTGTGTAAAATACATATTAATTAGCTTGATTTAGCCATTCTACAATATACACATATTCAAAACATGTTGTACATGATAAATACCATTTCTAGGTGTCAATTAAAAAGATGTCTGCTAATCCTTTGCTGACCATTCCTATTTAAGAATTAGTCACTAAAAAGCTAAATGATATTTCTGTGTACATGGTATGCTTGTTTGTTGACTAGTAAGCTTCCTGGCAAATGCCTGGGGAGGCCCCTCAACTGTCAGGTGTTTCCCATGGAACTAATCAGATTTTCTTCTATCTCCTCTGAGGGTGGGGATATACACTTGGTTGCTACTGTTCTTGGAGCTAACCAAGTGGAAGTGGCTGCAGATTGTACCACTTACTATGGCAACTTTTATTTCATCCCCATTTTTAATATGGTATCTTTTCCTTAGCCTCTGTACAACCTAGTGCCCTTGAGTCAGTAAAATCAGTTTCTTCAGAGAGCACTCTGTCATTCTTGGGGTAAGAAAGGGAACTTCAGCCACAACTACTCCATATATAAACTGCTAACCAATCCCATTTTAACCTCCTCCCATATCTGTGCCCTTGAAACGTACTTGGTGCCTCTGATTCCACAGATTTTCTGAGACTGACAGCTTTCTACAACTACTCAGGCTTCCCTTTTCTCAGCTCTGCTAACTTACTGCCACTTCTCCTTTCACCTTCTGTCATTTCCAAATCTGTAGATGTATTTCATCCCCTGCAGCTTCTTTTCTTATCATCTTTGACTTCCTGAATCAAGGTATTTCTTCTTACTCCTCATTATTACTTTAGTAGGGTGTAAGGGGAAAATATAGATAAACTGTCTATTCTGATTAACCAGAATCAGAGGAAATCTTTTAAATATGGATACAAGGTTTAAACTCCCAGGGTCTAAGATGGTACTATCCAGAACTCCCAGGAGTTATGAAATTCTGTTCCACTGAGGCCAGGGCTCTTAAGGTCACTCAGAAATTTCCATGTTGGTATGCTTCCAGTGGGAAGAAATCTAATGGTGGCTATACTGAAAAATTATCCACAACACTGAAATTTCAAAGCAGGTTACATCATCACTTGAAAACTGTTTCATCTTCAGTAACCTGACTGAGCTTTTCTAGCTACTTCAAAATGGTACAGTATTACATTACTGGTTTTCCTTATTTCCATGTATGATTAAATTTGATGTCCTAAAAGAGAAAATGACCTAAGCATGATTCATCCCAATCTTGTTAGTACTGCTTATATTCTTTAAAGTCAATACATCTTGTAGGGTGTGGTAGCACATGCCTGTAATCCTAGCACTTGGGAGACTGAGGCAGGAGGATCACCATGAGTTCGAGGCCAGAGTGGGCTATATAGTGCCAGCCTGGACTACATAGTGAGTTGAAGGCCAGCCTGGACTACACACAGAGACTGCATCTCACAAACAAACAAAAAAGTCAGTATGTCTATCTAGCACATCACCTGCTACTTCTGTTAATACACATATATTGCAAATACAGTTTCTTTTTTTTTTTTTTCGTTTGGTGCTGGGAATCGAACTCAGGGACTTGCGCTTGCAAGGCAAGCACTCTAACCACTGAGCTAAATCCCCAGCTCATAATTTCTTATATTGAAAGAATAGGCCACTTTTTTTGGGGGGGGGCTGCTGCTGCTGGGGATCGCACTCAGGGCCTTGGACTTGCTAGGCAAGGGCTCTACCACTGAGCTAAATCCCCAACCCCAGAATAGGCCACTTACACTTTTAAATAATCACAATATTACTTTTTAAGCATTTAAGTAAATGCATACCACTTTTTAAGCAAACAATGAGTATGTGAAGCAGACAGATTATAAAATAAAAGTCTATGGGAAACTGAAGGAAAGACAAAGGCATGGTTCAACATACTGAGGCCCTTGTCAGACTATGTGGTATCACTTACCTGGCCGGTTTTTTTGACCATAATGTTGTCACTATGTCTGTCACCAATCCCAAGGACATAAGAAGCTACACAGTAGCCAGCACAGGACAGGGTAAACTCTTCAATGGCTCGGTCCAGGTCATCCCTGAACAAGAGAAAAAACAGTACCAACAATGGTGTTCAGCCTAAATGTGTGAGCTAAGACCCAAACCACACCTGTACCTTTTTTTTTTTTTTTTTTTGGTGCTGGGGATCGAACTCAGGGCCTTGTGCTTACAAAGCAAACACTCTAACCGCTGAGCTAAATCCCCAGCCCTACCTGTACCCTTTTTAATTGCGAGAATTTATAACACGAAGCAGCTAAAACCTTATTAAGAGAACACTCTGGATTGGCCAAAGAGAAGGGAAGTCTGGCTAACTTCAAAGACATATAATAAATGGGCCTGAGCCATTCAAATTCCTGTGTCCTAAGAGCCAGATTTCAATGGGGATGGATTCAGGTTCCCATTCACAATAAGATGCAACCATGTGCTTTGCTGGATCATGCCCCCAAAGTAGTGCAAAATTCCTTTATTTCTCATATATTAATGCTTGTTCAACATCATAACAACAAATACTACAACTCTAAGAACTGTATTTTTCAGTGTGGAGAGATCACAACCTACAAACTCATTTATTTCTATCATAAAATTAATATACTAAAAACTTAAGACTTAAATTCATGTATTCATATAATTACAGAAGTTGATGCACGTAAAAACTCTAATACGCTATCTTTAAAATACTTAAATTCTTACATTGTACGAATTTTATCACAGTGCCTCTAAAATTTGATCTAGGTAAAGTAGAATTCAACATTAACCACCCATAAGATTTCAGGAAAGCCTGTGTCACTATGTTCTAACCTAAGATGAAGCAATAAATAAATGAGTCTTTCTATTAAGACACTCATGATTTCCTTTGAGGGAAGAGTTATTTGTGTTTTACAGAAAAAGGGTAATTGAACAGGATAAACTAACCCAGAATTGTATTCTTTAAGCCAGTTCAGAAGGGCGTCTTTATTGAAGGCCGCTGCGGCAGCCACATTGCTGCTGTTCAGCTGAATGTCAGCGATTGTCTCAGATGTGCTCACAACTTCAATGAGGCCAGAGCGGTCTCCTGTTGCTAAACAGCCATAAGGCAGCATCCTGAATGGAAAATAACAGGCATAACAAGTCATAATTTCCTTAAATGAAATACTAAATTGTTCCTTCGATTTTTTAAAAAAGTGTAATTATTAGTGATATACTTGCCATTATTCATTCCTGTACTACTGCCAAATGGAAAAATACAAGCTCTTTCTTCTGTGAGGGAATAAAATTCTTGGCAACACATGGAAATGGTTTACCGTATTTCCAATATTCCAGCTAAATGTATCATGTGATAGAACTATTCTGGTGAAACATTCCGTTTGCTTGTGTAGGTACATAGAAGCACACTGGATAGTAGAAAAGCCCTTTATTTTACTGTACATTAGGGTGAAGAGGATCATCCTTTATAGCATGCATAATAGATCCCAGGTCCCAGGCTAAATACCTATTATCGCTTTTGTCCTTTTTTACCCTATGGTTTGTCATACCAGAGAAACAATATGATATGTATTCATGTGTGTGTGTGATTTATTTCACTTAGGAGTATGTTCTCGAGGTGCATCCATTTACCTAAAGATGTTTCAAGTTTTTCTTTTTTTAAGGCAGAGTAGTACTCCATTGTAAGAAAAAAAAACACACACACCACATCTTCTCTATCCATTTCTGGGCATTTGGGTTGTTTCCAAGATTTACCTATTATAAAACTGTGTTACTATAAACATGGTTGTACATATATTGCTGTGGTACGATGGTTTAAATTCTTCTGGGAAGATACCAAGAAGAGGAATAGCTGAGACAAATGGAACCTCTAGCTGTAGTTTTCTGAGGTATCTCCACACTGATTTCCATGATGGCTGGACTGTCTACACTCCCACCAACAGTGAAGGAAGATTCCTTTTCCCCCACAGACCTGCCGGCATTTGTTATAGGTTGATTTCGTGATAAGAGCTGTTATTTCTGGAGTGAGATGGAATCTTAGTGTTGTTTTAATTTACATCTCTCAAGTGATCAGTGATGTTGAGCATTTTTTCATATATTTATTTGCTGTTTGTACTTCTTTATCTGAGAAATACCTATTCATTTCAGATGCCCATTTTTGGACTGGGTCTTTAAATTTGGGTCTTCTAACTGTTTTGAGTTCTTTATATATTCTAGATGTTAGTCTTTTGTCTGAGGAATGGCTGAGAAAAATTTTTTTCCACTCTGGGTTGTCTCCTCACTCTGTTGGTGATTTCTTTTGCTGTGCAAAAGCTTTTTAGTAGGATGTGAGCCCAGTCATTGATTCTTTGTAGTATTTCCCATGCAGTCTGAGTTTTGTTCATAAAATTTTTGCCTACACCTATGTCTTCAAGAGTTCTTCCTACCCTATCATCCAACAAATTTAGTGTTTTTGTTTTAATGTTTAGATCTCTGATCCACTTCAATTTTAGTTCAGTGCACGGTGAAAGCCCATGGGTCTAGTTTTAGTTTTTGGCATGTGGAAAGCCAGTTTTTCCAGCACCATTTATTAAAGAGGCTTTCTTCCAGTGTTGGTGTTCAGCTCCCTTGTTGAAGATGAGGTATTTGAGTGTGACTGGCGTTGTTTCTGCATCTTCTAACTTGGTCCACTGATTCTTGGGTCTGTTTTTTTGGCCAGTACCATGTTTTTCATCACGGTAGCTTTATAATATAATTTCAAGTCAGGGATTATGATGCCCCTTGCCTTGCCCCTGTAACCCAGAATTCCTTTTGCTATTCTTGGTCTCTTCTGGTTCCAGATGAATTTTATGATTGCTTTGTCTAGTTCTGTGAAGTATGGTATTGGTATTTTGATTGGAATTGCATTAAATCTGTATAGTAATTTAGGAAGTATGGTCATTTTCACTATGTTAGTTCTTCCTACCAAAGAACAAGGGCTATCTTTCCATTTTCTGATATCGTCTTTGAGCTCCTTTTTCGGAGTATTGGAGTTTTCAATGTAAAGATCTTTTACTTGCTTTGTTAGATTTATTCCTATTTCATTTTTTTCAGTGCTACTGTGAACAGTGTGGCTTCCCTAATTTCTCTCTCAGTGAGTTTGTTATTTGTATACAGGAATGCTATTGATTTTTGAGTGCTGACTTTGTATGCCAATATCTTTGTTAAGGACAACGTCACCCTTCTAGTTGTTCAAGTCCCACAACCTTAAGGTCATCTTTGATTCTTCTCTCTCCTCATGCTCAGTATTTAATTTACTGCCTTGAAAATGTTTCCAGAGTCTAAGTACTCTTCATTCCCACCTTTCCTCTGCTAGTCCAAGTCACCATTACTCTCTACCTGAATAATTCAACAGTTTTTGAATTGGTCTACCTCATAGTCTACACCTAATGCAAAGTTCCACAATCCATTTATATCATACCCCTAATCAAAATTTCTGGAATAGCTTTCCAGTTTAGAGTAAAAGTCAACATGCTTGCAATGGCTCACAGGGCATTCTTCCATCTGGTTTCCCTTCACCTTTTCTACTCCTCTAATTGCTAATTTTGGTCCTAGCACATTGGCCTCCTTGCTGTTCCTCAAAACTATCAAATATAATACTCCATCACCCATTTACATGTACTATGATCTCCCTCTAGAATATTCTTTCCTAAGACATCTATATGCGTTATCCCCCTTCCTCTTTGAAGTCTTTGCTGAAATGTCAATGTCTCAGTGATACCACCCCAGATCCTACTTAAAATGGCAGTATTACCCCCAGTGCAATACTCACTATCCCTTCTGGCTTTACTTTCCTATATATACCTCAATACAATCCAGTATCTTGTAAATTTTACTTTTTTGTTTGTTTGTCTCCACTATTATGATGCAAGTTTATCAGGCATACTTTATTCACTACTATAACTTCACTGCCTGAGAATGTGGCTGGCACCAAAAGGGGTACTCAACAAATGGTTTTGAATCAATAAACAGTATAATAACAAAATTCCTATAAGCTAAGTGCCTAATTTTAGAAATGAGGAATGTAAGTAATCTGCTCAAAGTCACACATTAAGTGGAAGATCCAAAACTTAAAATTGGGTCTGTATGTCTCCACCACTCCCACCTCCCCCCACAAAAAAACAGGTTTGAACTCAAGGTCTTTAAACTGAGCTACATCCTCAGTCCTATCTTTTGATCCCCAGCACCCGCCCACCAAAAAAAAAAAAAAAAAAAAAAAAGAAAAGAAAAGAAAAGAAAAGAAAAGAAAAAGTGGATAAGGGAGGCTGATGTGGCTGAAGACTTGCTGCATATTTTACAGTGACTGAATGCAGAGTGAAACCAGAGCACCAATGTGATGCTGACGGCTCTGCATGCTGATATCTTTTTCCTAGTTTGAAATCTTCTCCTAGAGGATATAAACTACTTCGAGGTATCAACATAACTGAAAAGATGTGACTAAATGAAGAAAGGCTGGTAGTCTGTCAGAGAGAGATGAATGGTTCCACTGACTAGCCATTAAGAGTGGCTACCAACATAATACTATAAAAAATATTGCAGATTATCAATTTAAATAATTTTTGCTAATTTGAGAGGTGGCATTTTGGTTTGTTTGGCATTTATTTGATCTCTAGTAAAGACAAACAGATCTCTTTGGCCATTTTAAGAAGAATTTCCTGCTGGGTGTGGCGATGAATGCCTGTAATCCCAGCACGGAGGAGGCTGAGGCAGGAGGATCACTGTGAATTCAAGGACAGCCTGAACTACATAGTGAGACCCTGTCTCAACCCCGCCTCTCAAGAATTTCCTTAATTGATTAGCTATTCACTAATAGCTATTTAGTGAATTAGTTTGACTTATTAGGATTTTAAACATATTTACTGACTTATATCTTAATGTATTAATATTTTTTCCCTCATTTTGGTTGTAAATGTTTTCTCCAATTTTCTAAAGACTGTATTATAACTAAAGTAACTTGAAAACTAGAATGACACACCTTGAAAGATTCAAATAAGTTGGTAACTACAGAAAACGCAATGGACAGAACTTAGGGGTTCAAAACCAGTTGGGTACAACTATGTGCTAAACATTTTGTCGGATGGTGAAAGAAAAATCATCGGTCCCTAATCTGACTGAGCTTCCACAGCACAAATATGCAATGTGAATGTAACCTCTGTATGAGGAGGAAGTGACAGGCGGGCTGGAGGGGGTCAAGTGGAGCACAAAAGCAAGGAGAAGAGACGACAGAGGAAGTGCTGGAGACCACACAGGGCTCTGCAGGCCAGGCAAGGACTTCTGTCAGCCTGAAAACACTCAGAAAGCGTTTGAATTTTATGAAACAAAAGAGAGAGGAGAGAGAGAGGGAGGGAGAAAAGGAGGAGGGAGGAGGAGGGAGTACATGAGTGTGTTAGTGTATATAATGACCAGACAGGAGAGCTTAGTTTCTAAAATTCTTTCCAAAGAAAAATTTAATTATAGTTCTACCAAAATAAAGTTGGAAGCAGAATTGTCAAATTATATCCTGGCAGATTGGTTTACACCTGCACTAACTAATTTACTTCCCCTTTAAGAAATTTATCTCTCAATAAGAAAGGTAGCTTTGAAGCATGAATGTTTTTTACTGACACCCTTTATCTTTATCATGACACAACACATGTAAAGCAAACACTGTCAGGTTAAAGTGCACTTTCTCACTTTCCTGCATCTCCTCCACCCCACTTGCAGCCAGAATAGGCATAAACCCAACAACTTCCTCTTCAAAAGGAGGCAAAGATGAAAGCATTCAGTCCCTTGAGGATGGAACATTCTCAAGGGGAAGGAAAAAACATCCTTGTCAGAGACAATTTGACAGAAGTCAAGCTGGGGACAAACTCCTGAAGCCCTGATCATTTTATCTAGGCCTCCTTTGCATTGAACACTTCTTATAAAGCCCATGACAACAGTCAGTACCTTCTGATCCAAGGAGCAATGTGTTATGTTTTGCACTAAATCAAGAATTCAAAAATGAAATTCTGCAACACTGGGGGTGGCAGCCCCATATGCTTACTCTAAACGGATATGCAGTGTCTTCTCTGGTCTTGACTCAAGACACTAATCCAAGTCCGAGCAGCATTGTCTCCTACTGCCTCCAAAGAAAGAAAATGTAAACCCTTTAGCTCACTCATTCTTGCATGATTTTCACATTCTTCCTTTGTCACTCCAAGCCTGATGATACTATTATATTAAATACCTTAAATTAACGTCTGCATAAATCTCTTAAAATTCTGTTAGTGCAACTCAAATGTAAAACTCAATGGAGACAACTGTAAAAAAATTGATTTCACACACATTCATGGTGGGGCAGAGGTGAAGATGCAGAGGATTGTCAAACTACCAAAGACCAGAAAAATTTACATGCAGATGACCTATCAGACTTGACAGAAAAGCCTAATAGGAGGACTACTACTTTTTACCGAAGGATCACTTCTCAGCCTTTTGGCCAAAATCAAGTGTTACCAATGGAGGTCACGGCATCTCAATATGCTGATGGCTTATAAATATTCTAGGTCTTTTTTTTTTTTTTTTTTTTTTTGGTGCTGGGAATGGAACTCAGGGCCTTGTGCTTGCAAAGCAAGCACTCTAATCACTGAGCTAAACCCCCAGCCCCGCTTATAAATATTCTAAAGTGACATGAAAGATAAAGAGTATTCTGAAACATCAGAATAAAGTTAAAATATATAATACAAATTTTCATTTATGCAAAAATGGCACTGTTACAAGTACTAAAATATAATAATATATGGAAGTAATATATGGAAGGTACCCAAAGATTTGGGACTGAACTTAAAAGAGTGTGTGCTGCATGAGCCAGTTTAACCTGAACAGCTGGCCAAAAGAAAAACAAACACAATACAACACTCGTGCTCATGTATTTATAGAAACAATAAAAAAGGTTTGCTGAGAAAAAGACATTGGTCTGAAAATGAACTCAAAAAGAATTAAAGCCCTTCATATTTTTTTTAAACATGGGGTCAGAGGACAAAAAGTCAGCAAAGATCCCACTGGACAGACAAGTTCCTTTTTCTTGTTAGACACACAATGTTTCCCACCAGACAGCCACTAAATTTATTTCTAGCCCTCCCACATGTGGCTGCCTCTCTTCATCTGAGGTCACAAAGAACTCCATTGGATACTAAATGTGCTTTACATTTGGGGAGAATGGGTAAAATCAAAATTAAGAGAAAAGAACTTCACTGAGGTTTTCGTTTAGGCTGATGAGCTGAGAAGGCCAGGACAGGTCTTGAACTTGCTTTCCCAACTCAGTAAGACTTTTCATATGGATAGAATCTGCTATTAGCAAACAACATCACTGTACAGCCTGTGTGGTAACTTTGGGGGAAAAAGTTACCAAGTCTAAGCTTGAGGCTCCTCTCCCTTTTTGCTATGAGCTCAATCAGTAAAAATATTTTATTAGCAGTTTCCTTTATACAGGAAGAGTCAATTAATTTTTGCTAGAAATTGGCTATTTAGTAAGTGTTTTAGGAACTACAAATTTACTCTGTTATTGAAGCACAAAAGCAGTCACTGACAATAAAGGGAACAACTACCTGTGAGCCAATAACATTTAAATTATTTACCAAAACTCATAACTTGGGTTTATGGTTCTCAAGCAGAGGGTTTCTTACAGTGACTGATTCCTCTTACCTAAGCAGTATTCCTTTTGAGAGGCTGAATAAAAATCTTGCTAACTATTCATAGTTACTAATTTTATTTTTAAACAATTCTACTGGAAATTACTCCTAAATGTCACTATGGTAATCACAACATCCTTTTTAGACGAATTATCTTTCTTTCTTCTTCCTGGGAAATCTACAATCCCATGAAAGGATAAACCACCATGGCAAATTGCGCTTTCCACCTTTACAAGAGCTGGAAAATATAGTCTGAAAGGCTCTAAAAGGAGAAAACTTCTTTACTTTTCTAAAAATAGAAGTTTGGTATTTTGGACACCATTATATTTTGGTAAACAAAGGGTTATTAGACATGTCTTACCACAATTGTTTTCCCATTTAGACTGCTAACAGTAAAAAGACATTAGAGTAGACAGTCCAGGATTTGAATTGGTCACTAATACTTAACATTTTTGTAAACTTCCCTTTAAATTTTCTATCACCTTGATTTTCTCATGTGTTGAAAAGAAGTAACACAATCTCATTGAGTTGTAAAACTTACATTCATTACATATGCAAAGAGCCTAATACAATGCCTGGTAAACAATTGTTTCAACTTTGAAAAATAATTTTTTTTGAAAACCATCTGTTGGAGTGTGATTCTTAATGCCTGGTCATTTCTTACTAAAGTCTACATCTACCCTGTGTTTCTGGAGTCTAAGCAACACTGTACAGTTCTGAAGTTGATGAAGTTTAAATAAGATATTGTATTTGAAAGGACACTGTAAAGTGCTATATTAAATCTTATTATGAACAACAACTAACAATAATACCAAGAGGGTGGGAATCAACAAGAAGTTTTAGATATTTTGCTGTGGGAGGAATAACACAAGACTAAATAAACAGATAAATAAATTAACTAGAAACCTCACCGAAGGTCCAGGCCAGCTTCTTTCCAGAGTAAATCCATCAAGCGCAGCATTTGGAGAGTCAACATATCCTGTCGTAAATCTAATGGGGAAAAAAATCTACTTAATTATAACTGCTTTCACTTTAAGGCTTGAAATAATTAATACTAGGTAATTCACTTAGATTGAACTGAAACCATTATCAAACACTGGGTAAAATTTTATTTTATTTTTTTTTTTTGGTGGTGCCAGGGATTGAACTCAGGCCCTTGTGCTTGCAAGGCAAGCACTCTAATCACTGAGCTAAATCCCCAGCCTGGGTAAAATTTTAATGTTGACCTATTTAATACATCAAATAGGCTTTACTGGTTAGCATGTATCTTTAATATTTATTTCAGAAATTAAGCAATGAATTTTTAAATTACCATGTGTACTAATCATATGGATGCTGGAAAAGTGTCACACTGCATTTGAATTACACCAAATTGTTAATTCTTTCCTTTTTGTTTGCTTTTAGGAAGTTCTTACAAATCACATAATAACTGTATTATAACTGTATTAAAGCTGTAATAGTTGAATTTTCAAATTTTTATATTCAAGAGTACTTTCAGGTAACAGGTAAAAGTATGTAAAAGTACAGATCAGTTTTGAGATGCTATTATATGGTCAAGTGGGATTAAATGTCTAGCAAAACACTATGAATTCTTTATAAAGAAGTACAGTAAGCACATACTATAAGCACATTTATTTATGTTATCACTTAATTCCCAATAACTCCAGCATACAGCTCCTACAATCCTCATGGGCATCAAGAGGCTGAAGCTCAATGAGTTTTACAGGACTTATAATTACACAACTATCAAATCATGACTATATTTTTCTTTGTTATTATTGCAGAGGCATTTCCTTTATAAAATTCAGATTAGATAGTTTAATTAAAATATAAAACTGTAACAGTAAAATCAATATTGCAATCACTGAAACAGCAATGTATGAATACATTATTGACATATTTGCTTATATTTCACAAGCTTTCTACCTGCCAAAATAGACAGACTATGTATTTTGTAAGAGATGACAACAGAGAGTTATTAGTAGCAGTGAATTTTATGTGAACTGCAGATTTCATTTTCCAAGGAGAAAAAAAGGGGAGGAGGAATTTATGCCATGCTTAATTTGACCTTATGTCCATTGACAGCCACTACTTGGTTGCCAACTGTTACAAATTTATATACACCTTTCAGATAAAGCAAATTACCAGCAAATGAAAAATTCTAAGGAATATGGTACTTCAAAAACCTCAATACTTACCATCACCATTTTTAAAAATCACTCCAACTGAATCCTCACCAAATACCTTATTGGTGTATACCAGCCACAAAGGCTTCATTTTGGAATCCATGTATTTGCACTTTTCGATACTGTAAGCAAACAAAGGAAACATCAGCTCACTGCAATATGACAACATGGCAAAACTATAATTTTGCCCTAACACATCAGACTTGGGAAAGCCCTTCACTGTCCCTGTATGGATCTGCAGAAGTTGAAGCTTGGTAGTTCCTTTTGGTAGAAAAAGAACCCTGAGGATGGTTCTGATTGGCATATACTGATCCAGGTGGGCTGGACTTGAAACCCAGGAATCAATGCTTTTCACTGCTTCCACTTAAAATTTCTCGTTTCTGTAGATTTCCTTAGCTGTATGTTACATTTAGTGAATACAAAAATTAAAAATATTTCACTGGATTAAAATAGGAATATTATGAGATCATTTTTGATTTCTTAAAGAGGGATCAATTTTCAATACAGATTTTATACACTAAATACACATTTTTCCATTATTACATACATTTGTATGAATGAGAAAGTGAGGCTAAGTTTCCAAACTCATTCAAGATCTAGTCTTAAAATAGTAAAGTCAGGCTAGGGATTTAACTCAGTGGTTAGAGTGCTTGCCTTATAAGCACAAGGCCCTGAGTTTGATCCCCAGTGCAAAAAGGTTAAAAAAAAAAAAAAAAAAAAAAAAAAAAGGAAAGTCAATTAGTAAATAATTTATCATGGTTTCTAACATTTTGCTCATAAGATTTTTCAACCTTAGAAACCAGTAATACAGAAAGCAAATTTAATTATATATGACTGAAAGGAAAATGACTTTTAATAACGTTTACTAATCCCAAAGCCTCTGAAGACTTTTAAAGTTGACCTTCCTTAATTATATTTATTCTATTTCCTGGGGCTGACAGCTGGCCCTATTTCTCCCCCAAAGGCAGTGACTCAAAACTCCTTTCTGCATTGCTGTTTTTCACGGAAGACTGATGGTGCACACGGGATCACTTACTAGAGCTCTGAGAGGATGATACAAGGATTCAGAGGTGACTGCAAATCAGAGAGGGCTTCCCGGTAAGCATTCTGTTTTAAACAAGTGTGCATGGCCTCCTTCCCTTTTGCTCTGTTTAACTTCACTGCATTCAGTTTGATTAAGCTATTTAAAGTTTTTAATTTATTGAGTGCTTCAACCTGAAAAATAAATTGCCCCACCCCAAACATTCATTCATGGTTAAAAATAATACAGTTAATGCCACGTGATTGCATTAATCAAAAACACTCTCCCAATACACACGCATAAGCTGAAGTAAAAACTGGCCTATGACAAGCATCTTACATACAATTAAATTAAAAATTTACTTTTAGCACTTATTACTTATGGTATCATTTCAAATCTTTTCAAAAACAGAATCTTGTAAATTAAGGAAAAGTAAACAGATGTAGGTTGTAGGTATTTACGAAAATAAGTATGAACTTTAAACTGCTTACAACTTAGCTCATTAAGCAACAGAATTTGAAACACCTCTGATCTGAACCACTCCGTTTGGCCCACATCACCATACTATAAAAGGAAAATCCATATGGAAGTAACACTGGGGTGCCTAATATTCAATCTTAATATCCACTTCTTGTCATCAACCTGTATGATATTTCAGAACATACACTTCCATTAAAAGTATAGTTAGTAAGGATTACTGTGTATTTATTATCCCAAATCTAAATTACTTGTTTTTATCATGAGATAACTCTAGCTATCAAATTTATGCAAATAAAAAATGCAAGTAATAAAGAGTAAATTAACAATGGCCAAGTGAACAAAAATCATTATGTATAGGTCAACTTTATTGCTTAGTAACTATCAATCTTTTCATATCATCTAAAATCTGTAAGTACACAGCATCAACCTCAGTTAACTATAAATGAGAAAGAGCATTTGAGTATATTCTTAAAATCAGAAACAACTAATGATAAAAATATGAAAAAAATATATAACGTGTAATAAAAATACAGGTTGTATGAAACAAACATAATGAACATATGGCTTGATAGTCCATGAACAGGGAATTTATTTATATAATGTTTTTATTGTTTAACTTTGATTCCATGCAAGAAAACCACTAATACTATGGAGGGGTACGAACTCAAGAATGGCCTTTGTACAAACAGACTGAAACCTGCCTCATAGGAAAATAAGAAGGTTCTATGTAGCTTAATGACAAAATCAAGATGGCTGAAGCTGGCCAAGTGAGTGATCTGTCAAAACCACAGACACTGTAATTATTAATAATTTCAGGAGCTATATCTATGCAAACAAACTTTTGAAGTATTGCAAATTTGAATTTCTTTTGTCTTTGTACAGTTGGGAATTTTCATTCCCCAGCTGACTGTGTTGATATTCATGTTCTGGAACAGTGTACCGAATGGCCACAAAACAAATACTTAAAGTGTTTCATCACACATTTTTTCTTCTTCTCAGTACTGAGATTATACCAGGGAGGACCGAGCTACATCTCCACTTGATTTTGTTTTTTTATTTTGAGACAGGGTCTTGCTAAGGTGTCCAGGCTGACCTTGAATTTGCCTCAGCCTCTCTAGAACTGAGATTACTGGCATATGCCACCATATTGCCTTTTTATAGGTTTACAGTGAGAACAACTGCTATGTAAAGGGTACAATCTTCCTCTGACCATCAGTCTTCCTGTTAGTCAAGAAAAAGAGTAAGAATTTGTTTATATCGGTGGTGGTGAACGTATGGCATGTTTGCCTCAGCAGGCTGTTTTGTTATCACTGAAAGCTCTAAAAAGGTTAGCTACCACTTATATATGTGTGTGTGTGTGTGTGTGTGTGTGTGTATGTATGTATATATCTATATATATCTATATATATCTCCTTTGTTGTTAAAAAAATCAAGTTGAGGCTCTTAGCAAACCAAGATAATATGCAGTGTGGTTTGATCATATGGATGAGGGAGACAATGGTGATATGATGAAATCAAATTAAACAGGGAGCTAGTGGGACCTTGCAGAATTTGGCAGAAATTTTAGTTTTTATTTTCAATGTAATGAAAAATTATTTTGTGGATTTAAAAATGAAAATGACATAATGCAATATGGAATAAAGATCACTTTATCAACTGTATAGAGAATGTGGGGTGGGGAGAGGTGCAAGAATGGGAATAAAAGGCCCAATTAAGGAGGTTAATAAAGTCCAGCTTAAGAGAGGATAATGGATTGGACTAGGATAGTAGCCATAAACATAAGAGATATTGACAAGTATGAGATCTATTTAAGAGGCCTATAAAATTAAAAGGCTTAATAATATCAATCGCATATTGCTGTGAAGAGTAAGTGGCCCATAATAAGTTATGAATAATATTAGCTATTACTACCAAAGGACAGAATCAGACATAGTTGTTTTAACATTGGGAAAGTCCTAAATATACAAACATCTAATGAAAACTTACGAGTTTCTCTGGCAATGAAAATGAATTAGAAAAATGTAGTATAGGCTGGGGATTTAGCTCAGTGATTAGAGTGCTTGCCTTGCAAGCACAAGGGCCTGAGTTCGATCCCCGGCACCACAAAAAAAAAAAAAAAAAAGAAAGAAAAATGTAGTATAACTGACAGCTATAACTGCAGGTATATCATATACCTATATATATTATATATATATTACAATATATATAATACCTGTATATATTATATATAGGTATATGATATAAAAATAAGGTAGAATACCAGAGAGGTATGGAGTGAGCAAAAAATGAGGAATAAAAGGTCTTCAAGTGAAATAAACAGGTTAGAAGAACTGGCAAAGTATGGATGCTCTTGCCACAAGGCAGAAATACTGTACCAGAAAGCAGAATCAGGCTGAGACTTTTAATACTACAGAAAATTTCAGCTAAGCAGACTGAATATACAACACTGGTTTCAGAATACATCAGCAAGATGAGATTATTCTGATAGCATTTACTAGTCCTATACAGCTTGTGTTCTGAGGCTTACTCCTTCACAGTAAGTATCTGAGTGTAAGTCTTCAGGATTCTTCTCCAACATGCTTCCACAGATGACCTGGCCACAGTGAAGACAGTCATCCCTTCAATACTTTCATCAGTACTGATAACATCGATGAATTATCCTATACAAGAACCATATTTCTTTCTCCCAGCCTTCCACCAAAGCAGCTACATTGGGAAAAAGAAATAATCAGACTTGAGGTGCTACTGGACACGGGTTCTGGATTAATACTAATTCCAGGAGACCTAAAATATCACTGTTGCCCACCAGTCCGAGCGGGGGCTTATGGAGAGAGGTCAGGTATCAATGGAGTTTTAGCACAGGCCTGTTTCAAAGGGGGTTGCCAAACCCACCGTGTTGTTATCTCTTCAGCTTCTGAAGGCATAAACAGAACAGACACACTCAACAGCTGCAAAAATCTCCACACTAGTTCCCTGACCTGTGGTTCACCTGTCCCTGTTATGGCTTAAAAGGACAGGTGGAAGCCTTTAAAACTACCACTACCCAGGAAAATAATACGTTAAAAGCCACACTGCACTCCTAGTAAGAACGAAGAAATTAATGCCACCATCAAGGACTTGAAAGATGCAGGAATGGTGATTCCCAACACAACTCAGTTCAATTTGGAATTAGTTAGCTATACAAATCAGGATTATCTCTAAAACAAAACAGAGAAATAACTGGATGCTGAGACTACAGCTGTCAGCAATAACTTCCAAATCTGAAATGCTTTCCTTAGTAAGACAGCGTCATGGTTCTCTTAAATGACGTGTTTTTTTTTAAATGACATTTTACTTTACCTTGAGCAATATATCTATAATAAACTGATACTATTTTATACATTAGAGCACTGATAAAAAGAGCTGTATTGCTGAAAAAAAAAGGTCTGAAAATAACATTATACAAAAAACTTTAGCTTATAGCTACAGAAATTTAGATTTGAAACAATTCTGTCACAGTAATGACAAGTCTTGAGCTGGGCGTGGTGGTGCACACCTGTAATCCCAGTACTTGGGAGGCTACAGCAGGAGGATGGCCATGAGTCTGAGGCCAGCCTGGACCACACAGTGAGTTTAAGGCTGGTCTGATACATAGCAAGACCCTGTCTCAAAAAAACAAACCAAACCAAACCGAAACAAAACAAAAACACAAGTCTTTAAGCAACATCCTTAATCTCTTGGATCCTCAGTTTTGCCCTCTGTCAAATGCATTGCACCATGGCACCTCATTAAAGAACAGTAAAATAAGATAAGATTAAAATACTTGGCATGTTTCTCAGCATACAGTTAAGTATCTAATAACTTACAGTATTATTATCAGTAGTAGCTCGGTACTGCAAGAGCACGTCACAATTTCACCTATGTACATATAGTTTGAAAAGGCAACTTGAGGATTCTGATGGTTATTTATACATTTTTTTGTCTTTTGAGACAGGTTTTGCTACGTAGTTCAGGTTGGCCTCAAATTCATGGTGATCTTCCTGCCTCAGCCTCCTGTGTGCTGGGATTATGGGCATGTACCACTATGCCCAGCAAGGATTCTGAATTGTAAAAATTATAACACCTGTGGATTTAGGACTCAAAATATCTCTGTCTAAAAGATGTGGCAAAATATATGAATCATAAATAGTTGGCTAATTAGAAAGCTTAGGGACAGGAAAAAAACAGAATGTAAAGATTTCATAACCACTGTTAACGAGACCATCATACCCATCATTAGACATATCTAAACAGGGACACTATTAGAATTTAAGGCATGCCAACAACATAGAAAATCTGAGGAGCCTTGGCTAACTATGTTTGATGTAGCATTTGGTTAATATTTTTTCTGCTAAGTTTGTTGAAACTTTTTTTTTTTTGCTTTTTGACACAGGGTCCCACTTTGTAGTTCAGGCTGAACTTGAACTCACTGTGTAGCCCAGGCTAGCCTAGAACTCACAGCAATCCTCCTGCCTCAGCCTCCCAAGTGCTGGGATTACAGGCAGGCACCACCATGCTTGGCTGAAACTTTATATAGTGATTTAAATTATCATAGAAGAATGTATTAATTGACTAAAATCTCTATGACTTAATGTGATGGGGAAAACTGCGTTTGATAAAATAGATCCAAACACCCGTGTCACCAAACTGAACATGAACAGAAGCTGATACCTGCTTGGAAAGCACTTTCATGTGCCCCACACTTCCTCGACAGTATGCTTCAAGGATGACGCTGAACTGTACTGAGACGGCTGGAATGTGCACCTCTGACCTGTGGAAGTCAATACCCAAATGGCTTGTTCATCAAAAATTTCAAAGCACCAAATAAAAATAGTGATTTCATTATTCTACTGAAAAATAAATGTATGATGTCAAACAAAGAACAGAATTCATCACCTTATGCATAATTATTAGTGAGATGGTCAACTTTCCAAATTAACTTAACTTCAAAAAGTTATGGTATTTTGTTATTTAATTCTTTATTCCAAGAAATCTAAATATTTTCGTATCTTACTTGATTTTCTTTTTAGAGCACAAAAGCAATCTTATTAGTTTAGAGACAGCTAAGCTGAAAAGAAACCTATGCAATTTGACTGGAATCATGTAGTTGACAAACGCCTCAATTGGCTTCTATTCAATGTTTTCCTTACTTTAAAAATAGTGAACGTAAAAAGAATGGATATTTTGTTGTTCCCTGAGGGGTTTTAAAAAAGCATGAATAGGAGAAAAGAAGACAAGCTAAAAATGAGGAAGAAATCAGCTGGGCATGGTAGTGTGTGTCTGTAACTAACAGTGGGGACATCCCTGCTTGGAAAGCTACTCAGAAGGCTGATGCAGAAAGATCACAATTTGAAGCCCAGCCTAGGCAGCTTCTGAGACCCTGTCTCAAGAAAATACAAAAAGGGCTAGGACTGAGTTTGATCCCCGGCACCAAAAAAAAGGGCTAGGATGTAGCTCACTGATGGGGTACCGGCCTAGTATGCTCAAGGCCTTGGCTTCAATCCCCAGGAGCACAAAAACAAATAAACAAATAGAACGAGAAAGAAAGAAAAGAAAAAGACTATCAATAAGAAAACCAACATCTAGAAACGAAATTCATAAAATTAACAGCAGTACAGAAGTCAAATTATTTCCTTTCAGAAGTTTAGTGAGGGCTGAGGATTTAGCTCAGTGGTTAGAGTGCTTGCCTAGCAAGCACAAGGCCAAGAGTTCGATCCTCAGTACCAAAAAAGAAAAAAAAAGAAAGAAAAAAGAACAAAAAGTCAAAAAGGAAGGAAATTCCACTCCCCTTTATTCTTTTCTGATAAATATAGGTTTCAACAGACTGAAGTTCAGGTTAAAGAAAAATGCCTGAGAGTCAGAAATGAGAAATTATAATCTTCCTAGAAAACAAGAGTAACTTTGGTTCTCATTCTGAGTTTACTCCTGTATGAAGCTGGTAAAATAAGGCTTATGTTCTGAAAATGATCTAATTAATAAAGAAACTGAAATAAAATGTATTTTTATAGTAAATTACTTTGTCTTCATCAGCAACAGCAGCCTAATAGTACCATCCACGACCATCTGAAGGAAACAAGTAAGTCTACACTTAGCCCAACTACATTAGGATAATAATTATACTTTATTAGAAAATAGGAATATATTTATTATTAGTTTCAGTTAAAAATCAAGCAGCATGGAAGTACGCTTATCTGAATTGCTTTGCTAAATCATGAAAATCAAGAGAAATGGAAAATCATGAAAATAATTAAGAAACAGAAGGCAACCAAAACAGTGTAAATTATATAAATGGCTTGAAAACAACTAAAGCAAATGACTGCTGCATTGTCTTATATTGTGCTAGATAATATTCATTATATAAAGTACAAAGTGAGATAAAAAGACTTACCTAAGATGCCAAAATAGGAACTGCCCTATCCTCCGATTAGCAAGTGCTCTTTCTAATAGAAATCTAGAAAGCGCACAGTCAAGAAAAGGCTCATATTTTAAAACTTGGACCAGCTGTAAAAGATACTGGGAGAGTTCTTCATCACTGAAAGAAACAAAAGACAGAGTAACTTAACTACTTGTGCCACGGGGAGAAAAAAATTCCTTCCACCAAATTATCAAATAATAATTCATGGAAACACATGGGTCTTTGGAGCCAGGCTTGTTATATGCATATATTCACCACACCACTGTTATAATATCACAACAGAACCTAAGATTTCAGATGGGCCAAGAGTGGAGAAAATGAAAGAATAGATACCCGGGATGCTTTTGTCAGACAAATTAGACTGTTACAATTGATAATGATAATCAGCCAAGAGTTAGCAAAAATTAGGTACCTTAACACTGGCTTTTCATTATGCTATTAGGTCTTTAGTCAAGCAATCAGTTTTAAAACATAAATTTCATCAGTACTGTATATAAGCAATATAAAATTTTCTTTGCAACTGTTAAGATTAAGTAATTCCTTCTCCCACATCAGTGAATAATTAAATCTTAGCTTCAAATAGTCTGAATGATAAAAAAAGAATGCATTTGTAAGTGGGGATTATAGTGGTTCACTGAATATCAGAATATTGTGACTAACTAGCCTGAATTAATTCAGGTTAGAGGTTCTCTATCTGTGCCCTATCCCCAAATCATTCCTTATAAACACACGCCCATCAGAGGTAATTCTTGTAGAATAAAGGTATGAATCCCAAGTCCTCTGCTTGCTGTCTACAGTCCTGGACAACAAATGGCTAAGGTAGTAGGCCAAGGCACAGCTGGGGCTTAAATACAGGGTATTAAATGGGAAAAAAATTGAACATAGGAAATATCATCAGAATTAGCTGAGGAACACTGTGATCAGAGCAACGCCCTGAGGGGGATCAGTGCATTTCAGAAAAGTGTCTGGCTTGGTTCAAGGGGAACCCGTTAGCCTCTCCCTATCAGGTATCCAGTGCAAACTTAGGGAGACTGGGAGCTTCATGTTTTCAAACTCCCAATACCACAATCTTAACTAGATTTATTGTAAAATTTGTGCACATTATAAAAGCTATAAATAGTAGAACAGAAATTAAACACATAAATAAGAAAGCTTCTTTTCTCACATATCTAATTTTAATCCTCAGAAATTACCACTAGTATAATTTCTTCTGGATATTACCGATTTTAAAAAGAACAGAAAGAGATCATAGTATCTATACTGTTCTGAGGCCTCTGTTCTTCAGACAACCATACAATATATAATCCTCTCATCTGAAACTAGAAAAAATACGGATAACTCTGAGAATGCACATGTGCCAGGCAAAGCTTCAAGTACCTACAGTCTCAGCTACTCAGGAGGCTGAGACAGGAGAAGTGTTTGAACCCAGGAGTTTCAGGGTTGGCCTGGGAAAGACTCCATCTCATTGCTTCTAGAAAGGCAGAGAAGTAGTAATCAAGACTGGCCTAGGAAAACTATGAGGACTTCAATTTTAACTGAAATGCATTTACTTAAAAATATGTTCTTTAAAAATTCCCATGACAAAATATTAACATTTCTTAATTTGGGTAATAGACTATGCATGAAGAAAAGAGTTAGCATAGCAGGCTTAGCTGCTACTGTTTGAAAAACCTACTTACAGGGTTGGCCCATGTTTGGCCTTTAGAAACTAAGATTTCAAAAGGGTTTCTACCACCCTAATTCATAAGAAAGCACCTTAACTGTACAAATGGCACGGTTTACACTGCATGCCCAGTTTTCTTTGGGGAATCTAGAAATTCGGTACATGCTAAGCAGAAGGGTACTTGTCCCTTTCTTTTCTTAGGAGACATTCAAGGAAATAACCCCTTCCCTACCCCGCCCCCCTCCGAGTTATTCCTTGTCCCAAAGAAAGCCACCTGCAGAAGATACCTCATCTGACGCAGGCAGCTCACAGCATATTCCCGCACGTACTGGTCTGGATAGTTGAAATCCAGAAGCTCTAGGGCCTCCCTCGGGGGCAGTTTAGGCCAAATCTGAAGCAGTGCCTGAAGCTGTTTGAAAAGTGAAACTGGTTCAGAAATGATGGAAGACAAAAGTAATCTATTGTTCCTTGGCAGAGAGAAGCATAGATATGGGCCCCAAGAAAGGAAAAACATACTTTTAATTATTAATGACTAAAAATTTTATTCCAGTTATGGACTAACAAATAATTACTTTTGCTGTTGGAATATTCTAAAGGTGAGTAAAACAAGCTATTACATACTTATTTGAAATACAGTAAGACACTAAATATTCTAGTATCATTAGCCATCACACACAGTATATTAAGTATTTTTAAAAAGTGATCAAGAAACACATAAAGGTAAAATTCAAAGAATAAATGTAAGCTGCAAGGCCCAAGCTAACAAAAGGCAATTAACGTTTAAGACATTCATTAATAACTCAGTACAAAACTAAAAAGAAGTTTGCTCTTTTTTGGGGGGAGGTGGTAAGACAGGATCTTACTACGTGGTTCAGGCTGGCCTTTAACTCATTATGTAGCCCAGGATGGCCTCGAACTCGTGGCAATCCTCCTGCCTCAGCCTCCCGAGTACTGGGATTACAGGTGTGCACCACGTTTACCTTTAGTTGTTAATTTTTTAAGAATATCACTTTACAGAACTTTTTATTGTTCATAACATGTTTAAATTCCTCAAATCGTAAGTAATCCATAAGAAATAAATACTGCCAAGTTTATTTTGTATATAGCCAGTCTCCTGTTTATAGATGATAACCATATGTGATGTGGACACAGGACAGCAGAGAACCCCTGGGCGTGAGCTGTAATTCTAAGCGGAAGTGGACTAGTATAGACACAGCCTCATCTTTGGAAATTCCCAGTTTTAGAGAACCCAAATCTTCCAGACAGGACTCCTAACTGCTTGCCATCAGAGCACTGTGAGACTCATCAGGTCACTTCTGACAGGAGTCCCTTCTTCCTTGTGGTTTTGGTATGTTTCTATCATGTGTTCTTCTAGGGTACAACTGGAAGAAAACTGGTTATGGGGGAAAGAGTAAAAATATTTGATTTGTGATCTTCCCAAAAGTCGATCCTCCTATCTGATAAAACTTTATTCCTTCGTATTTAATTTCTCTCACTGGATTTTCATAGGTGTCACATTAAGTAACTGACATTAATTCCATGGATAATACACAAAATGTACGTGAGATTAACACTACAAAACTATGGCCAATAGACTGTGGAGGACTTTATGGTAAGTAGCTGCTTGATCTTTAAGTCTTATTGTGAGAGGTAGCCTGTGAGTGCATTCAGTCTGCCCAGTAGATGTGTGTCTATGATGTTTGATCTTCAGTTACTAGGCTGTAAAAATTAAATAGAAACATTTAATATTTTGTTATTTAATTCTACAAGTCATTCAACACATCATTAATTATATCTAATTATCCCCTAAAATGTCAATATCTAACTGAATTTCTATCAGCTAAATTAAAAAGTATTTTCTCATATTAAGCAAAGGTAAAAGTTAAGTTCATTAAAGATGATTTTTAAGACAATTTTTCAACTGTCACATTTGTGAGAAAAATAATACTTGGAATAATTTTTAAAAACTTAATTATTACTGTTGATATACATTAACATGAATTATTAACTTGAGCCAGGGGTGGTAGCACACACGTGTAATCCCACCACTCTGGAGGCTGAGGCAGGAGGACTGCCATGAGTTCAAAGCCAGCCTAAACTACACAGAGAGATGTCTCAAAAAACCAAAATAGAACAACAACAACAACAAAATATATATAATATGCATATATTATCTAAATAAAACTATATTATCTACAAATATAGTCAAATATTAGTTCTTAAATTTTAATTTTAAATTTGTTTAACTCTACTTATTTCCTCACTGAGTATAAAGAGTAACCTTTATACTTGCTCTTTTCTGTGTATAAATTACAGATAAACATATAGTATATAAGTGGTCATACAATATCCCTATGGTATCAATATCTCATGGGGACTGAACAAAATTAGGGGGAAAATGGACAAAAAAGCTCATAAGGGGTATGATAATGAAAAAATGTTAAGAAACACTGGCTCAAAGACAAGAAACAGCATAGTACTAGACACACAGACCAATGGGACTGACAGCCTACAAGTAAACCCACACACCGACAGGAGATCTTTATGTTAAATCAGCCAGGCAATGGAAAGACAAGTACTATGTGACTTCACTTATATATGGAATCTAAAAGCACTGATCTTACTGAAGTTAAGAGTAGAATCGTGGCTACTAGAGACTGGGGACAGTAGATGAGAGGGGAGGGATGGGAAGAGGTTGATCAATGGCTACTAAGTTACAGTTAGACAGAAGTGAGTTCTGGTGGGCTACTGCACAGTAGTGTGACTTTCAGGTAATGATAATATATTGTATATTTCAAAAGCCTAGAAGGATTTTCAGTGTTTTCGCAAGAAACAGTAACTGTGAGAGGAGATATGTTTCCCGTGATTTAAACATCATACAACATATACATATATTGAAACATCATACGGTATCCCATAACTAGGTACAATTTTTGTTTTTATGTATCAATTAAAAACACAATTTCACTTAAATTTTTAAAAAAGATATGAGGCACCTGTATCTCATCATCTCTTTTTCTTACTGATGAGACCTCCTCACCACTTTCGGCATTTAGGTACTAATAACAGACCAGCAGTCTTCATTATAGACTGAGGAGAAGGTGAGGCACTATGTCCTGAGGGTTGGAAACAGCAGTAAAAAAATTCCCAGTATCCCCGGTTAACATTTGGACCCCAGAAACAATCCTGAAAAGCTTAGGTAACATTCTATAATACTAGAGGTTCAGCTATCTTATGAGCAAAAACAATCCTGTATTGGAAAGCACATATAATTACTTTTGGTAAGACATTATTTATAATTATTTAAAATTAAATATAATTATTTAAAATAAATTATATAGTCTGTAATCCCAGCACTCAAGAGGCTGAGGCAACCTTTTTACTAAGATGGCCATGAAGGCAAAGAAGGAGGCTCCTGCCCATCCCAAAGCTGAAGCCAAAGTGAAAGCTTTGAAGGCCAAGAAGGCAGTGCTGAAAAGCAGCGAAAGCCAGAAAAAGAAGATCCGCAGTCACCCAGTTTGCGCCGTCCCAAGACACTGCAGCTTCAGAGGAATTCCAAATACCCTCGGAACAGCACTCCCAAGAGAAGCAAGCCTGACCACTATTCCATTTTAAAGCCCCCCTGACCGTGGAGCCCCACTGTGAAGAAGAGAGAGGACACTATGGACATCAAGGCCAACAAGCACCAGATCACGCAAGCTGTGAAGAAGCTCTATGACGGGGGCATGGCCAAGATCAAGATCCCGATCAGGCCCAATAGAGAGAAGAGGGGATGTGTTCGACTGGGTTCCGATTACGATGCTTTGGACACTGCCAACAAAACTGGGATCATCTAAACTGAGTCCAGCTAGCTAATTCTAAATACACATTTTTTTTTTTTCCACCATTGGAAAAAAAAAAAAGAGGCTGAGAAGCAGGAGGATTCCACAAGTTCAAGGCCAGCCTGGGCTACACAGTGAGTCAAGGCCAGCCTGGACGACAGAGTGAGACCCTGTCTCGAAACCAAAACCAAAACCAAAATTATATAAACGTAAGAGGAACTGGGGTTATAGGTAAGTGGGGAGAATGTAAGAGGCACAGAGTTCATTTCTCACCCCACACACCACAAAAAAATTATATATATATACACACACACATAAATGAAAGATGGACAAAATGGTGTGTGATTATAAACACAGCCACTCAAGAGGAGGAGGTAGGAGGGTCACAAATTCAATCCTGTCTCAAAATAAAATAAAAGGTCTGGGGATAGAGCTCAGTGCTCGCTGGGTTCAATTCCCAGGACAGCAAAAAAACTTTAGACACTAGAAGTAAACTCAAAAGAAAACTTTTCAGCTAGGTATAATGGTACACACCTATAATTCAGAAACCTGGGAGGCTAAGGTAGGAAGATCACATGTATGAGCCCAGCCTGGGCAACTTAACCAGATCCTCTCTTCAAAAAGTCTGGAAAAAAAAAAGTCTGGGGATGCAGCTCAGTGTGAATGCCCTAAATTCAATCCCCTGTACTTTCTACAGTCAAGTAAACAAAATGAATATGATTAAAATAAACATGCCTTTCTTGGTGTCTAATACTCCCATTCCTTAGGCATATAATAAATTTTGTGTTCTTTTTTCCTGCTGAAACAAAAATTCTTTTTTTTTTTTTTTTTTTTTTTTCTGAGACAGGGTCTTGCTATGTAGTCCAGACTTGCCTTGAACTCACTATCAAATCCAGGCTGGCCTCAAACTTGTGGCAATCCACCTGACTCAGCCTCCTGAAGGCTCAGATTACAGGCATATACCACCACACCCGGCTTCACTATATTTTAAAGTCATTATATACTCAGAACACAAAACTAGAGAGACCGATTAATTCAAATAAGTAAGGTGAATTTGGTTATTCAGAAGCAAATTTGGTCATTTTAATAGGCCAAATTTATTTTTTCTGATTTAAAAACCATTTCGAAGGTCTTTCTATTGAGTACTAAAGGACATTTAAAGTTGAAGTACTTTTTTTGACAGTTTAGAAAATTAAACCAAGGAGCTACATACAATGCAGAGTTTTTTCAGGAGCAATTCTTTTCCTCCTTTTCTAATCTGCCTCGTGGTGCAAATTTATCAATACTGCCTAGCAGAAATGAAGGTTAAGGTTTATCTGAATGGTTTATGATCTCAATTACCTACTATTAACTTCTACAACAGAAGAAATTTTCAATCAATATTCATTTTAGAACAGTCATTGAAAAGGGTCTCAGCATTGAAAACTTTGGACTTCACTGACAAAACTGGTAGAAGGTCCCTGGGACCTGGCAATTGCTCTTTAAAATTTAAAGGCTGGTCCCTGTGATGAATGTTATCACTATGTATATCTAAAATGTACCATTAAAATAAAATTAAAAAAAAAAGAATTAGACAAAAAAAATTAAAGGCTTAACAATTATGTCTTACCCCAAAACTTTATTTCTAATGTAAATTTTTATATAACCTGTGTCTTTGTCTACAAGTTAACCAAACTAAATCTAAAAATAAGGGGTTATTAAAATAATTAATAAAATAAAAACCAATTAAAAATATTTTTATCTCTTATATAGAGAACTGTCCTAAAACCAGTATATGAATTATCTTTAGTGAATGATATGGTTACTCTATTCAGAACATGAGATTTTTAAAACTTTCTTGAAACTTTCTTGTCTACTACATAGACTAACAGTTTAAGCCCTCAAAATGTCTCCTGCAGAAAATTACCCAACATATGGAAATATACCTACAAGGAAAGGACACTCTATGTAAAAATCAACAAGTAACATATGCATCCAAAGGAATTACAGAAATGATCTTTTGTTACCTGAGCTACATCTTCAAGCTTATTCCACTTGATTGACAAGAGTAATTTTGGCAACGACTGTGGGAAATTCTCTCTGCAGTCTTGTCGCAAAGTCCAAATAAGATCCATTTCATTCTCACACAGCTGAGACAAGGGATCCCTGTCCAAGATTTCTTTCAGAACAGGAAGAAACTTTTTTCCACCTCGACTCTAAGAAAATAAAATACTCATTATAGAATTTAATGGTGCAGGGCTGGGGATTTAGCTCTGTGGTTAGAGTGCTTCCCTAGAATTTAATGGTGCAAACATCACTGGCAAACATTCAGCAAACATATATGCAATGGATTTGTACATAATTGTAAGTTTTACCATGTGAAATACAAAAATATAATTCTACAAGAATATTAATAAAAGTGTACCCTATTTAAAGGTTTTCATTGCTTAACATTTAATTTATAAGCTAAGGATGAATGTTTACATTCCTTTTGTGGAGCTGGTACATATACATAATACATCTTAATTCCTTTTTTCATCCCCTTTCTCTCTTCTCCTTCCCTCCCCTACATCTCTTGATTCCCTTCCCACTGAGAAAAATCTATTTCCCTACTTCCTATTATCTATCATTTTGTTTTGCTCTTTATTCTTAAAGCAGTTCGAAAAGTGGAAAACATTTTTTTTAAACCCATGTTTGAACACCAGGTGGCAGTGGTGCTTTTGGTCCAAAAAAGTCATTAATTATTGCATTGAATCTCTTTAATTTTCAATTACTATAAACAAAAAACCTTCGGCAACCCAAATATAAGGTTAAAAATACTAGTAGGTGCCCTCTTGGCTCAAAAGTGCACAATCTCTTTAGATTGAGAACTTTTATGTTGTTGGGGTTAAGAGGTGTACTGTTAGAGGGCTTACAAGGTCATGGATCCCATCCCCAGCACACAGAAAAAAAAAAGATGATAACAACAAACCACCCTGAAATCAAAACTGTATGTTTGAATTGAATGAAATAACAACACGAATGAAATAACAATTATCATATTTTCCTTCCAATCCCTCTAAGATTGATTATACTGACATAAAACAGATAGGGAGGCTGAGGCAGAAAGATCACTTGAGTTTGAGAGAATGTGGGCAACACAGTGAGGGAGGGATGGAGAAGGAGAAGAAGAGGAAAAGGAAGAGCACAAGGAAAAAGAGCAGGAAGAGGAAGAAGAAGAGGAGGAGGAAGAAGAAGAGGAGGAGGAGGAGGAAGAGGAAGAACAAAAAGGTAGAAGAAAAAGAGGAGGAGAATGTGTGTAATGCCAGTACTCTGTGAGGCTGAATCAAGAAGGATCACATAAATTTGAGTCCACATGGGCTACTTATTGAGACCATATTGGATATTTTATTTTACATATATCTAAAGGAAAAGAAAAACTATTTTTTTTTTCAACCGATAGTGTTACCCGCCTTGCAAGCACAAGGGCCTGAGTTCGATCCCCGGCACCACAAAAACAAAACAAAACAAAACAAAACAAAAAAACAAAACAGATAGTGTTACCCTTGTATGGGGGACCCTAGAGGATGTTGTACATTGCAGAAAACCCACTAACTACACTCCAGGACCCTTAGAGAAGAAATAAAAAATGCACACGCAGCAATCACAATAACAAGGTTACCCAGGTTCACCATACTAATAAATGTCTAGAAGATGACGGCCGCCACTCTGAGCACCTCTTGTAATTGTAGAGACCAAAGGTAACTCATATTCATCTCATGATGTCTCAATAAACTTAGTATTGAAATAATTATATAAGTTGTTCTTTTTGTGAAGTATGTATACTTTTTTTTGGTGGACTCTATATATGGAGAGAGAAAGAGAGAGAAAGAGACAGACAGACAGACAGACAGACAGACAGGAGGGGCGAGGGATATAGTTCAGTGTAAAGGCCCCGGGTTCAATCCCCAATACTGCACACATGCACACACATATATCACCTTATTTAGGAAGATAATCTGCTCTCGACACAGGAGAACATACTTGTCTTCACTCCTCTCATCCACAAGCCAGTGTGTTGTTAAAAAATACTAATTTGTAACAGCCCTAGGAAGTAAGAGTGCTTAACACGGGAATGTTTTAATGAGAAAATACAGACCAGGGATCACACCTAAGACCCATGTAGAGGTGAGCATGCTACACGTACAGTTCTGGGGGAGCGCCAGCTCAGAATTGAGGCATTCAAGGAATGGGAAGAAGCCAGGGAGCCACAAGTGGATCACTGAAGGAGCTGCAGGCAGAGTGGCTGCTTTGGCCAAGCACCCTACTTCCTCTGTGCTGAGCTGGGAAAGCAAAGGTATCACCCCTCAGTGAGGGGCGAAGGATGGGGACGAAGTCCCAGGGGCCCTCAGGTCGCAGAATATGTGGAACTCTCCACCCATGAGACACTCAAAGTTTAAGAGTTACCGGAGTAAAAAAGGGAGGCTTGAACACATAACAAGTCCTAAAATAGGAATCACCACGGTTGGGAAAAACAAACACAATAAAAGAAAGTTGGCCAAAGAAGACCATATTAGAAAACTAAAGCTATTTCCTCAAGGAGAACAAGCACAACACTGAAAAAGAAACAATTAAGTATTTTTTTTAATTGCTGAAATTTAAAAGAAGAAAGAAAAGGAGCTGGGTGTGGTGATGCCTGCACCTATAATCCCAGCACTCTGGCTGAGACAGAAGGAGCTCAAACTGGAACCCAGCCTGGGCGATTTGGCTACTTAGTGAGACCTTGTTGCAAAATAAAATTTTAAAAGGTCTGGGAATATAGCTCAGCGTGAGGGTCTCACTAAAGATTTTAAAGGTAGTTCTATTTAATGAAACTAAACAATTTTACTACAGGTATACACCTATCAGCTTGCCAGGTAATCGCTAAACCAGATAATTACAGTTTAAGATTAGGAGGTAACAATTATATAGGGATGTACTGGTTCTAATGTCTCTGTCTGGTAACCCTCTGCTAAACTGTGTAGCTTCTTGAATCATTGTTTCTGCAACAACCTTACCTAAATCAAAGAGTTCCCTCAACACTGAGGATGCAGTAATCTTGTCTAGGTTTGATACACATTCTTATTTAAGCACACAGCACAATAAATAAATAGTGAAACTAAAACTGAAAGCCTTTCCATCACCTCTATATTCTTTCTTCCCCAGAGCTAGGTAAACGGTTTGTACCAACCAATACTAAACTTACACATAAATACAAACATCCCTTTCCCTTTTTAGCAATGAGATCATTACGTATAGTTTCTCCTTTTCCGATTTAATGCACTTTGAGGATCTTGTCATGTTTGCTCGAGCAGATCTATGTCACTTTTTAAATGCTTCATTAACACTCCATAGCATTAGTTATTGGTAACCATTCGTTACTAAAACACACATGTCCCTACTGACATGTTTTGCTTATTTCTAATTTTTCTCCATTAAAACTGTACTTCAATGACTACTTTACTTGTATACTGGTTTTTGTTTGTTTGTTTGTTTTGGGGGGGTTTTGAGACAGGGTGTCACTACATAGTTCAGGATGGCCTTGAACTCATGGTGACCCTTCTGCCTCAGCTTCCTGAGTGCTGGGATTACAGGCATGTGCCACAATGCTTGGAGTGTATGTGCATTTTTAGTAATGATTCTGCCAAACTGTATATCCTAAAAGATGCAGAATTTACAAACCTAGCCTCACTCTGTAAGACCACCTGTCTTTTTTTGTATTTCTGCATCCTTTTCAATTACAATCCAATTGCTTCTCAGCCTTTTGGCTAAGATCAAGTGTAATTACAATCCAATGTACCAAAAAAATGGTGTCACATTAACTTGTATTCTCTTATTAATAGTCAGCTTTCATTTGCTTATTCATACTCAGTATAAAGCTATTTTTCTTTCCTCCCTCCCTTCTTTCTTTCTTCCCCTCTTTCCTTCCTTTCTTCATTTTTAATTGTTTCATTACATAAAATTACCTTTAAAATTCTTTATTTTTGAAGTTTTTCTTTCCAGTGACTCTTTTTTTTCTTTTAACCAAGAACACGTATTGGTACATTGTATACATAATGATCACATTCATCATGGTTAATTTGTACCTGTACATGATATATCTTAGTTTCCCCCTTCCCAATCCCTCCCTTCTATTCCCCCACCCTTCCTATGTACAGCAGGTTTATTTACATTTTTACATTTTTCCCCCTTTTCTTTTCTCCCTTCCTTCTTTTCTCCTTCTTCCTTTCTAGTTCTCCTCCCTTTTGAATATTATCTTTCCTTTACCTAATATCTATTATACCTTGTCCTTATTTACATTTACAGTTTCTCATATCAGAGAAACAATTCAATATGTACTCATGAGTGTGTGATTTATTTCACTTAAGAGTATGTTCTCAAGGTGCATCCATTTACCTACAAATGTCTCTAGTTTATCTTTTTGCGGGCGGAGTAGTACTCCATTGTGTAGAAAACACACACCTTCGTTAGCAACTCTTACAATACAAATTTGATCAAGAAAAAGACAAGGAAGCAAGTAGGATTCAGCTCCTGTGGTCCCAACCTGGCCTAGACCCTTTCTAAACAGGGAAGACTAGAAGCCTGGCACCCCTGCTCCTCTCTCCTGGGGTCAAGCATTCAAATCCAAATGACAAAACTTAAGCCAAAAGACCACAGTATGGAAGTAGTGGTGGGGACATGCACTGAGATTCCGAGAGCACTAATGGCAAAACAGAAAGAGGACTAGCCCAGGCATTTTGCTACACAGACAGAATTAAACAGTGCTTTTATACTGTGAAAATGAGAAAAAGACACACATTGCCTTGGGGGGCACTGGGGAGTGAACTCAGGGCCTTGCACTTGCTAGGCGAGCGCCCTACCACTGAGCCAAATCCCCAACCACACATTGCCTTTATTTTTCCTTTCTAACCTCTATGTCATTAACGTTTTATGGGTACAATGACTTTGCTAAAGATACTCAAAGGCTGTAACCTGATGACAAATGAAGTGAATACTAGATTACGGCTCAACAAAGTCTTAAACTAGAAATCGAAAAGTAGAATAAAAATATCTGTTGTCCTTTACATCTTCCCATGGTACTGGGATTTCTTACTCTTAATCAAGCACACAACACCTAAGGACTGTATTTCCGGGTCTCCCTTATATTTTGCTATTGTTATGTGACTACAACTTGGCTAAAGAGACATAAGCAGAAATGACATCTACTAATGATATCTTCAGAAAGACTTGGACATGGCCTCTAGTCTTGTTTCCTGTTCCTGCTGGCTGTAGTGTACCAAAGTGGGAAGCTGGAGTAATGATACTAAATCATGGAATGGAAACTGCAGAGCTCCAAAGTAGAAGACATCTAATACCCTGCACTGAGATGCTTGTCCTTATTACAACTGTTTCAGTGCATGAAAGAAATACAACCTCCTCATTCAACTAAAGGATATTCACTAAGAATGTACTGTATATCTATGGGATGCAACAGTATCCCTTATAGACTGCTGATCCTATATTTGTATCAGAAATAGGGTCAGGAACTGAACACCCTAAGCTGAGTTAGCATTTGACAAAACACTAGTATGTGCATACTTACCCCACAGTCCAAAGATTGTTCTTGTGTGACTTACGGTCTTCATTATTATACATGAGATAAAGGCACCAAATAATGCACAAACTCTATGATAAGAAAAGGCCATTTAAAACTCTCAATACTTACTGATACATTTGCACTATCACTGCTTGCAATTTCAGCTGCCTTTTCAATAATCTGTTTAAAAAAATTTTAGTTAAATTTTGGTTCTCTTATTTGTAGAATTTTAAGTATAAATAACTATGTTTGTACTTAAGATTATAAAAAACTACACATGGTCTGGCATTTCTATGATGTACAACGAAAACATGAATTTTAAAAGTAGAATGGTGCTTCCCAAGTGCATCAGACCCTTGACAACAAGAAAACAATGGTATTACTGTAAAAGGCTGCAACTCCTAAGGAGAATCAGGATTATCTGTAGGTAAAATAAATAGTAGTTTGTGTATATATGTCAAACTTAAAAAAAAAATACAAGTAAATAAGCCGTGCACAGTGGTGTACACCTGTAATTCTAGAACTGGGGAAGATTAGGCAGGAGGATCACTGTGAATTTAAAGCCAGCCTGGCCCACAGAATGAGTTCAAGACCAGCTTACACTACACAGCGAGACCCTGTCTTAAAATTTTTTAAAAAATTAAAATTAAAAACACAAAAAAACACAAATAAATAGATAAATGGAGCCTAGCATGGTAGCACATGCCTGTAATCCCAGCTACTAAGAATCTGAGGTAGGATGACTGCCAGTTTGAGGTTGGCCTGGGCAACTAGGTGAGACACTATCTCAAGATAAAAAATAAAAAGGGATGGAGATGTGGGTCAGTGCTAGAATACTTGCCTAACAATGTACAAGGCTTTGTTTAGTTCAGTTAAAACCAAACACAAACAGCAAAATGTATGCGAGTGATTACAGCAACAATTATTACATAAAATAGAAAGAATAGGACCCATGGGAACTTTTGCTGTTATATCTGTATTACTTATAACAAACATAAAACATACAATCAAAGGAAACCCAATAAGTATAAACATATTTATACACATTAAAAACTAGAATCTCTATTCCCAATTGATTGTCAAAACACAGGATTAGAAAAGAAAACGGAAAATTTAATAACCAGTTATAGATGGCTGCAACAATAGTAAAATAATACATTGTAAAGAAATCTGACTTCTCTTAAAATACTATATTAGAACCACTTATATTTGTATAGGATGCTATTTTTGTTAGAATGTTCTAAAAAGCATTTCATCTGATCCCAAGTAAACTATATTGATCACTGAACACATAATCATAACTGTATAGTAATGGTCATTACATGAAATGTAGCACAAGTAGCTATAATTTAGATAAATTTCTAAGAATAACTAAAACAAGTCAAAATGTAGCTTTTTCTATTCAGTGTATATTAGGGTACATGGTTCTTACCATATTTGGGGTTTTTATCACAAAAACCGTACCATTTAATCGTAAATTACAGGTATGAAAACTTTTAAAGAACTTGGAAAGCTACTTCATGAGTGGGCAAAATTAGATTGAAGTGAAAATGAAGGAAGGAAAATTGAGTTACACAGATTAAATATGTACAATACTTTTAAAAAAATCTCCTCTAGGGTTAGGAACATAGCTTAGTGGTAGAGAGCTTGCAGAGCATGGGCGAGGACTTGGGTTTGAACCCCAGCACCACACTACACCACACACACACACACACACACACACACACACACACACACAAACACTTCCTCTATAAGGATCTAGTAGTGCTAAACATTTAGATGGAAATAAGTTTATAGGTGGATTAATTTAAACATTAGTATAATATCAATACCAGGCATGTTTCACTAAATATCTTAAATGTTTGGAGTTATAAATGAATATATTTATAACCTTTTTTACATTGAAAAAGACCTCAGAACAATTATAATTTCCTCATTTTATAAATGAGGAACCTGAACTTCAGAGACGCTCATGTCTCACTTGGCTAAGTGACAAAGTCAGAACTACCAGAGCATCAAGGCTCCCTGCTCTGCAATCTTTTCCACTGAACTGACCTGTCAGGCATATACAGTTCACAAAAACAACAGACACACTGAGTTGAAACTATGAACACACAGAACAAGTAAATAATAATGCAATTACTTCATGTATAGTGGCCCTTTAAATAATCAGCTTACCTTATCGAAGGGAGGGTAATAATAAGGCTGTTTTTTATTTTCTGGAAATTTAATATGCAAAGCTGTTGCATTTTCGGTATATGGATTTGTTTGAACAGTTCCCATTGGATTCAGCATTTCCTCAAGTTCATCTAAAACATGCAAATAATTTTGATTCTTAACAAATGTTTTTAAAACTAAGGGAAAAAAACTGTAACAGATTTCTTCACATGAAAATGACTTAAGAAATGTGTCATCTAAGAAAGTTCGGCAGACAACTGTCTCTAGTTTTCTGTTCATGGTTTCAATAAATTTCAGTGTGAGTTTGCACATATCTCTAAAATAAGAAAGTTAACAAAAACCAATGGTTACTTCACCTCCTCAAATTTGTGGGAGACTTCTCAATCCTGAGAAAAGTTTAACTGGAACTGCCCTTTATCAAAATTACGTAGCCCATAGGAATAATTATACCTGTATGTAAACTTCTTAATCACATGCAATTTCTTTTTGTTGTGTTTCGTTTTTGAGACAGGGTCTTGCTATGTAGTTCAGGCTAGCCTTGAACTCACTGTGTAGCCCAGGCTGACCTCGAACTCATGGCAATCCTCCTGCTTCAGCCTCTCAAATTCTGGGATTACAGGTGTGCGCCACCACGCCTTGCGTCACATACAAACTTGTTTTCATGGTCACCAAAGTACCCAGGCTGATATTCTAAAAGTCATCACTGACATTTGTCTTATCAAATCTAATGCAGTTAATGCTCCTTTTTTTTTTTTTTTTTTTTTTTTTTTTTTTTTTTTTTTTGTACTAGGGATCAAACTCAGGGCCTTGTGCTTGCAACCACTGAAGTAAATCCTCAGCCCCAAATGCCCCTTTCTTATCCTGAAACTCCTGACATAAATACTTTCTCTGGCAGTTTCTGTAATACTTTACAAGTGGGGTTCTTTTCCTTCTCCAATTACTTCTTTCTTCAAGGCACCTTGTCTCTTCTTCCACACTCTAAATATGTTCCATTCACAGACTAGTGCACATAATCTTAGAATTGCAATGTAATCAGAAAACCTTGGAGTTTAGATAATATAACTTTCTAATTTCACAGACAAGTAAACTCGAGATGGAGTTAAGAGTACAATCTAAGGCCTCTCCTCTCTAAAGCAGTATCTTTTTTATCTTGATTTTAGAACTATTGCTCTTTGCATTCTAATGAAAAAAACAGAAGGTCCATTATGCCTAGACCTAACGCCCATAAAATAGGCACACTCAGAATTGTCCCCCAAAGATAGAAAACCTTTACAAATTTCAGTTTCTTGATTCTTTGCTCACCTAATTTTTTTTTTCTCATCTTACAGATTCAATTTTCACCTCCATGGAGGGAACTCTGATTATTTATATAGTTCCAAAGCTGATTTCTCAGTAAATGATAATCCATACTTGTCTAGCAGCATTATACTTAGTTGGCCTATCCAATGTAACCTATCTTAAGTCAAATTAACATTTCTGTAGTAGCTTCAAACACATAGACTTATTTATGTTACTATAAAGAGGTCATAAGAAGGCACCCCTGGGTGTACCACAAATGGAGAGTACAATTTCATACAATTTCTGTTAGAGAGCAATATGTAATTATCTATAAAAATTACAAATGTATTTATTCTTTGACTCAATAAACTCACCTCTGGGAATTTGCCTTAGACATATACCTACACATAAGCAAGGTTATACATTATGGCAATATTTGAATTACCAAAAGATAAGCCTGCATTTTATTTGTTGTTTTTTTTTTTAACTCAGGGGAGTTCAAAGAAGTGGGGCATTGAACTCGGGCCCTGCACTTGTTAGGCAGGCACTCTACCACTGAGCTAAATCCCCAACCCTACATTGTCTTTTATTTTGTAGAACTGGCATTTGAACCCAGGGCCTTTGTATTGAACCATACCTCCAGCCCTTTCTATTTATTTTATTATTTATTTATGTGTTTACTTATTTTTGGTTTTCTGAGACAGGTTTTCACTATGTAGTTCAGGCTGACCCTAAACTCACTATGCAGCTGAGGCTAGCTTTGAATTTGCAGCCATTCTCCTGGCGCAGCCTCCCGAGTGCTGAGGTTATAGGTGTGCACCACTATGCTCAGTTTCTGTATTTTATTTTTGAGATGTGGTATGTTGCATAGTTGTCCAGTAGGGCTCAAACTTGCCATCTTCCTTCCTTAGCCTCTCAGAGTGCTGAGATCAAAGGTGTGTGCGCCTGGCTCTTACTGTACTTTTTGAAAAATTGTGTACTTTCTTGAGAGTTAAATCAGGTTCAAGTTATGCTTATCAGTAATACTAAAAATGCTGTTTTCACTAAAAATATCAGTCAAGTTGCTTGGTGATTCTGGAGAACATGTGTAAGTCTAAATTAAGATTTTTAAGAAAGTAGAGTGCTGAAATGCATAATTTTTACTCTTATGAAAAGACAGTTCCTCATAAGAAATGTGTCAAATACATACAGATCTCCGATATTTGAAAAATAATGAGGTTAGTGAAAATTACTGAAAATTTATATAGAGGGTAGAAATAAGAGAAGATAAACATACAGACACAAAGGATTGTGAGGAGGTATTGTCAATAAATAACTGATTACTCAAAATAATACACCAGGAAGCAACTCCTAATAAGAACATTTTAAAATGTTTGTCAGTAGAAAATAATTTAAAAATCCAAATGAGCTCACAATGTTACTAAATATATTAAACTATGAAGAGAAACAAAAGAAAAAAAATCACTATTACAAATGCAAAGTTTACACTACAAAAATTCCAATGTTTGGGAAAGCAGTACAGAATAATAGAAAGAACAGTCTTTTCTTCTACTATGAGTATGAAAATTATGTAAGATTTACTAATTTAGTCTCCCTGATCTTTATTCAACAGTAAAAAGGAGAATAAAACCATCTATTTCATTTGATGTGGGTACTTTAAGTAGTATTTAAGAAATACAGGCATGTGAAAGGTGCTCTACTTAACCTCAAACTTCAGACTAAAGCCAATTAATGTTCTAAAGGTTTTTACTTTCTTCCATTTTAGCAAATGTTCCTTCTACTAGTTAGTATAACGAGGAATAAAAAAAGTTCTTTTTTGCTTTTTGTCTGTTTTGAGGGATGGGGGTTGCTGGGGATTGAACTCAGGGCCTTGCACTTGCTAGGCAAGTACACTACCACTTGAGCTAAAAATCCCGAACACCATGAAAGTTATTTTTAAAGCATTGTTGCTTAGGATTCCTTAAAAAACAAAAACAAAAACAAAACCTATACAAATAAAATGTTTGAAGCAAGAACATATTTGTGAAAGAAAAATACTCAGAAATAAATATTTTATAAACGTATTAAAATATTCTATGTAAATCTGTTTTAGAATAAATAGGAAAGACACAAAATGGTTTATTTACTAAAATGCAAGACTGGTGAGTCATAAAGAAACATTAACTAGTCTACAAGCCAGAAGCTAGTTACTCTTCAACACTGAGGGTCAGGGCATAGAACTTACCAGGAAATGAAGACCAACTGTGCAATATTATGTCTCCAGACCTCAATTGTCCTTTAAAGTCAAACACCATGGTATTTACCCATGCTACAGGGTAATGCTGTTGGAAAAGATACCATTTCAATGTTAGTCCTAGAAATTTCTTTAAAAGAAAGTCAACGCAAGATGTGGAAAAATGTTCAACATCTTCATAATAAAGAAAAAAACACTAGAGGTCAATTAATATACCACAATAAAACAGTATATTTATAAACTGGAATATTTGCTATATAGCCTTTGAAAATGAGAAGGAATTTTTAACATTTCAAAAAAATAAATGTGATATACTATGGGGATATGTTTTGAGAGCTTTCAGGAGGCAGTGTCTCTAGTTGTTAGAGAATTTATTTAAATCTCTAAAGAAGGAACCACTGAGTTATTAGACTTTTATGTAGTAAACATTTTTATAGATTAATGTGGTCACACTGTATTTAAAGAGTTATAAATACTCAAATGTGAGAAAATTTTCTATTAGGTTAAAAAAAACTAAAGGACAAATTGTTCTATGATTTTTCAGTAACTACAGTTTATTTTCAGAAGAATATATGATGACCAGAGGATTCTCACACTCCCATGTTAAGAACAAAGGACACAAATTTGTATTGATAAATACAGTAACCAGGTTTTAAAATCATAAAATGCATGCATTCACACTCCCCCAAAAATTACCCAAAAAAAGAGAAAAAAAAAGAAAGAAAAAGAAAAACACAGCTAAAAACTGTGAAGTGGGATGGGGATTTAGCTCAGTGGTTAGAGTGCTTGCCTTGCAAGCATAAGGTCAGCACAAAATAACAACAACAAAAATTATGAAATGGAAGATGAAAGTGTGACAATTGGTCCACCTTCTTTATCAAGTATTTCAAAACTCCAGAAGCTCTGAAAAGATTTGCTCATAATTAATGTGACAGCAAAACAAGGCCAAAGATGACAGGAAGCTAATGAAAGTCTTCATTCACCACACTTAGTATGAATAATCATACATTTCACACTAAATACCAATGTGTTTGGTTATACACTTGTGCCCCAGAATCCAGAAGACATGTTGAGCGAGATATAATCTATGATCTTCAAAATATGTAAAATTTTGAATTCTCAAACAACTCTGGCACCTGGGATTTAATTTAAGAAACTGTAGCCATGTGCGGTGGTAAACACCTGTAATCCCAGCACTTGGGAGGCTGAGGCAGAAGGGGCACTTATGAGTTTAAGGCCAGCCTGGATTACATAGTGAGGTTAAGGCTAGCCTGAACTACATAGTGAGACCCTGTCTAAAAAAAAAAAAAAACAAACAAAAAACCAAAAACAAACCCCCCTATAGAAAAACAAAAAACAAAACCAAAAAAACTTCATTCTTTTTTATCCATATCAACTAAAAGGTATTACACTGTAATAGAATACTTAAAATAACACGAATAAATAAAACATAGACATGGAGATTGTCTTCTCAAAATCAGTTCTTAGGAACCAAAGTTACAATACAATTACTTGATTACTTCAAACAATCTTAAAATCACTTAATTCTATAAACAATTTTTAAAAGTTAGTATATCATTACCACTTTTCCAGCTTTCCTGATGGTTTGATATTTAGAGGGATTAATAGTTTTGGTTGATTTCTTCGTCTTTACTTTATCCAAAACGGCATAAACGGCAAAACATAATCGAGCCATTCTTGGCAAGTCACAAGTATTAATATCAAATTCCAGTATTTCATTCCAAATGTGATCATTTTTCCCTGCTATCTCTGAGCTCACGATGGTTTTACATAGGAGCTCAGTGCCATGAAAAAGCCCAGCCCTGACATGAACCTGTAACAGGGGAGATGAAAACAAGTCATGAATACTGTGTACCACTGAAACACCGCTACTCTGGAGAACGATGAAATACATAACAAGAGAACAAGCACACCAACTTCTGCAAAGCCCATTTCTCCACGAGAGCCAGCAGGCTATATTCATCATTATACTTCTGGCTAAACTATGGTTAGTTTAACCTGTTTTCACTTAGTGATTGGCCAGCTACAAAATCACCTACTAGCTTAAATGCCAAGGATCTCTAGTGTAAACAGAGCTGAAGAAACCAAGACAAGTCATAAAAAGTACTAGTAAAGCCAGGCGTGGAGGTGCACATTGTAATCCCAGCACTCAAGAGGCTGAGGCAGGAGGACTGCTGCAAGTTCAAGGTCAGCCTGTGGTATATAGTGAGTTCAAGGCCAGCCTCAACTTATGTAGCAAGACCCTGTCTCAAAAAACCAACAAAACAAAACAAAAACCTACTACCCACAGGCTTATCCTAATTGATTTCATTCAGTTGGAACTTTGTCTTACTGTTTCCAGTTCTAAAGAATTTATGAATCTGTCCTGGTAAGAGCCAACTATAGATATTCCATCCATATCTATCATCACTCCTACCTATATTCACTGGCCTTTGTTTTTATTCTAAAGGCCCACATCCAGGATGATGCACATATACAATGTCTCAGAAAACTGTACTCAGTCATTTGTATAAATGTAAAAAACAAAAAAAGACTTAATTACCTCTAAAAGTCAGCAGCAAAGTAGAACAAAGAACACTACAGTATTAAAGTACAGAGATTGACCCAGTATTTTCTTCAGATCAAAACTTTTTACAATTTATTCAGATATGACACTAACAATATACCATTAGCAAATACAGAATAAATGACTACAGCCAAGATTGACCATAAGCTACAAAAGAAGTACGATTTTTTTAGCTAGTTTTTTTTTTTTTGAGACAGGGTATTGCTATGCTGCCCATGTTGGTTTCAAGTATCTGACTCAAGTGATCCTCCTGCTTCAGCCTCCTGAGGAGATGGGGCTACAGACATATGTCACCACATTTGGCTAAGAGAAGGCATTTTCATACATATATGCCATTACTCATTTTTCTAATTGCTTTATTCTCTAAATAAAATTTAATCGCTTATGAAACCCACAGAACATTATCTTCTCCAAAGCAATTATGTAGCAAGTAAGAAACAGCTAACATCAAAATTTGTGTCATTTCTACAGAAATCTTCAAGAATGAAAGTATGTTACTTCTTTAGGTAGTTTTTTTCATTAGTTTTTTTAAAAACTGAAAGAAATGAACCTACCCCAGAAAGTTGTTGTGATGCTTAAATGAAATAAGACACACAAAACTTTTAGCACAGTGGCTGATCAACTGTACTTAAGATGGTAATGAAAGGTACTAAATATTAGTAAAATCATAAAGTAGGAGGAACAAACACAAAACTGCTCCAGCGGCTATCCCACGTATGGAGGTTTTCTTTGCCTTCCTAATTTATCACAAGAAGACAAGCACACACGAGCACACAATTGAAGGGAATTTACATTTATCAGAGGTCAGAAAGACTCCACCACTGGTTACATCAAACGTTATTTTCTTGTGCTCGCTTTGGCAGCACATATACTAAAACTGCAATGATACAGACATTAGTATAGCCCCTGGACAAGGATGACATGCAAATTCGTGGAGCGTCCCGTATTTCTGGAACAGTAAGAGGGGTAAAGGGTAAAGGAACAGGAGGAATTCAGAGGAACAAAGATATACCAAGTACAAGAACCTAATAACCCCCTAACCCCCCCAAAAAACCATGAGCTCACTTCAATAGCAATAGGAGGTGGCTAGGATAATGCAGTAACAAGTACAGTACATACTACAGTTAATTTTATGCAGTTGCAACTTAATACTGTATCTTTGTGTTTGTTTACATTGTTGTTACGAGCAAATGGCACCATGTATTGTGGTCTGCAAGTTTCCATAAATTTGGATAAATTTTAATTTTTATAATAAAGAAGTTTTTAAAATAAATATAGGCAAAAAAAATTCATTATTTTCTTTTTGTTTGGTTTGGTTTGGCTTTTGAGACAGAATCTCACTATGTAGTACAGTCTTGCTTTGAACTCACTATGTAGCCCAAGCTGGCCTCCAGCTCATGGTGGTCCTCCTGCCTCAGCCTCCCGAATGCCACAATTACAGGCATGTTACACCACACCTGGAAAAACATTTTAAAAGGAGTTCAACAGGCAGAGAAGGAAAAAAGGAGGTACCTACTGCAGATGCAAAGACAAGCCCTCCTGGCATTCCTTGAGAAAGAGAAAACAGTATGGTGTAGCTAGATGCACATGACGGACGTGGAAATTAACTAGATTGTGTTGGATTGGAGGCATTAGCAGCAAAGTCAGTGCTGTGAAAGACTATTAAGTAGGGATATAACTGAAACAATTAAAACCACCTCTTTGTCTTCAGGTTAGGGATATACTTGGGTAGAAAGTAGGGTGTGAAACTAGAGGCAAGAAGGGTGGCTGGTGGACTACCGCTGTAATTTACAGGGAAAATAACCCATGGCAGGCTTAGGAAGATGAAGAGAAAGGAAGAGATAGTACAAGATATTAATGCAGCGTGTCCAACAGCTCCAAGTGGTTAGATACGGCATTGGGGCAACTCTAGCTCTGTTTTAGATACTCTCTTATCACTGAGACACAGTACCTGAGACCTGAAATGTAAGAAGCAGAGTTTTACCTGGCTCACGTTTTTAGACCATGGCTGGCTGGATCCAAGGGAGGAAGGCACAGTGGACAGGCCTAGCTAGAGAGAAGCTGCTCACATCACAGTAGGCAGGGAGCACAGAGCGAACCGAGGAGCCAGGAAGAGAAATAGACCTTCCAGGACACACTCCCAGTGACCCTCCTCTTCTGACTGGACCCCACTTCCTAACACCAAGTCAGCGATAGTGCCCTCATTATGCAGTCACCTTCCATAAGCCCCACCTCTGAAGACATGAGGCTTTTAGGGGACATCCAGATATAAACCATGCCAAGCGCCTTTACCAAATGTAAGAGGAAATGCAATCAAAAGGGGAAGGAATGAGGTGGGGACACTGAATATGAGTTGGCTTTAGAAATGTGTACATAAGGAGCTGGGGATTTAGCTCAGTGGTTAGAGTGCTTGCCTACGAAGTGCAAGGCCCTGAGTTCGAACCCCGGCTCCAAAAAATAAAAAATAAAAAAAAAAAGAAGTGTGTACGTAGTGACTGAAAAGAGCAAATCTGGAGCTAAGTAATTTCTGATTTAAAGAAAATGACTAGGGAACATAAGTAAAGTTGTGCAGGTTTTCAAGCTTCTTACAAAGAAAATACCAGAAATTGCTTTCTTAGGTCTGAAGAATACCAAGTGAGAAGACAATCACTTAGTGGTGATAAGACACGGGCCACATCCCTGAAACGTATCCTACGTCTGAATTCCTTGCTCTCGAAATACTGATTCGGTACTTCCTCTGCTTTCCTTCAGCACAAACATACCCTGAATTTTACTTCCTCATGTCTTGCACTAGTTCTCACACCTCACTCTCTAAGCACCTTGTCTTTCAACCCACCTCAACACTTCACAGAGTCCTGATTAAGGGTTCTATTTTGATAACCAATACCTACTCCTCCACTTCTCTACCATCCTGGTCTGCCTTCACTCTTGGCAGAACTCTCTCCAAGAGCCTGTCTCTCCTTCTGTTAAACCTACCTCAAGTCCACACTCCAGGTAAACCTAATTTACTATACCTGCTTCTACATGCCAAATGCTTCTGGGCAGACCAGTGCCATGACTGACCAATTTCAAACATCAAATTATTACTTCTTCACTGGAAGAACCATTTTGTATCCTTCGTTCACTGATAAAAACTTTTTATTGTCAGTTACTTTCTTGTGAGACAATTAGTACACCTCACATTCAATAAAACAAAAAAATTTAAAGGCCCTGCTTCTGGGGTTTCTGAATGTATTTGTGTGCTACTGGGGATTGAAGCTAGGTAAGTGCTTTACCACTGAGCTACATCCTCAGCCCTCAGCCTTAGTTTTTGGGCAGGTTTCCTATTACCTGAAGATGACAGGATGACATGATGAGATGCCTACTGTTGATCTACTTTATTTAAAAGTTACAGAACAGCTGAACAATGAAACACTATTTCACTGTTACCTGTAAGGAGAACAGGTTATTCAGAAGACCAAATTGTGAAATTAAAAAAAATTGAAGATCAAATCATGCACCTAATACAAAAATCACAAGCAAACACTTACCAAATAGGTACAGCACTGTTACTAAGAGTGAAGTAATGTGGAGCGAGGCTGGGGGCAGGGCAGGCTGAGCATGAAGCATGCATGAGGGTGGAATAGAGAGAGGAGCTTCAGGAGTATTTCTCCTCTCGAAAAGAAGTAGGTTATTTCATGGGCACCTAACACTCCACACATCTCTAAGAAAGGCAAGAAAGGGTATGTAAGAGAATCATCTATCCACACTAGGATCCTTGCTTAGGAACTTCATGTCCATAACATGACTTTAACTCTAGCCTACACTCAGTATAATTTGTCCCTCAATAGACAAAACTAAGTGTCTGTTGCCTAATCCTACCCGAAACTCAATTTTGAGTAAAAGTACACCTATAAGATTTCCTGAGGGATACATATTTACTTCTTTATGAAGTTCAAATATTATTGCTCAACTAAAGATAAGCCATCATATGGCTGAGTACGGTACTTAGACTGAACTAGTTTGGTGTCTCACAGAATGACTTTTTCTTAATTGCACTGTCAATATTATATTTTGTGTCAACCCAGTAAAAGATAGAAGAAGCAGATGCTTCAGTAAAACACTGTTTCACCTACTACAATGGATGCTGTGAATGGTGCTGGTGCCTACATCATCCACTATGTTCTCCTTCACAAGATTTTTTTTTTTTTTTTTTTTTGAGAAGGGTCACAGGCATGTGCCACCACATCTGGCCGTAAGGATTTATTAAATGTTTCTCTCATTTGCATCATCATGAACTACAAACTCATGAATAATTAGTTTATTTTTATCTCATGATATTCTCAATACTATAACAGATCAAGTTTCCCTTTGCTTTGTCCACAAGTTTCACAGCATTCAGAGAATCAAATATGTAGCCCACAATGTGCAATTAATTATACAAGATTTTATTCTATACATACTTACTAGGAAACTTGCTATTAACATTTTTTTAAATTTCTTGGCAATTAAATATCCTCAATTATGTTTTAAAAAGTCAAAATTGGCCAGGCATGGTGGTACATGCCGATAATCCCAGCAGTTGGGAGGCTGAGGCAGGAAGATCTCTGTGAGTTCAAGGCCAGTCTGGGGTACATAGTGAGCAAGACCAGCCTGAACTAGGAAGCCAGATCCTGGCTCCAAAAAAAAGATCAAAATTGTGTATACTGGGGGGAGGCTGACAGAGTGAGAGAGAGATCATCTCAAATCATTTATGAAACTTGAGGAGGTAAATCATTAAGTAAAACAAAACACATAACATGTATTTGTGTCTGTTGTGTGGGAAATTGAAAGGAATAACAGGATAAAAAATACATTTCTAAACCTAGCATGGTGACCCACGCCTGTAATCCCAGCACTTGGAAGGCTGAGGCAGCAAGATCACTGCAAATTTGAGGCCGGCCTGGGTTACAGAATGAGTTCAGAGGTCAACCTGAACATAGCTAGACCCTGACTCAAAAAAGAAAAAAAAAGACATCTCTCATTCTTGGTGACCTTACACAGGAATAAATTTGTCACTTTATTTATACAGAATTCAAATATACTACATTCGGAAAATCACAAGTAAAAAAATGAATATTTTCCAAGTTTTGGTGTAAAAACAAGCTAGTTATAAATTATTGATCTTAAAAATGCTAGCATTTCTCATTGTTTGACAATCTTTGAGAAATAAAACAACACATTATATAAATGCTGAATAAATCTTAGCTAATAATATTTTCTTTGTTTTGCTTTTTTTTATTTTTGGACAGAGGGTCTCGCTTTACAGTGCAAGATGTCCTTGAACTAGCTATGCACTGCAGGCTGGCCTCGAACTCATGGCAATCCTCCTGCCTCAGCATCACGGGTGCTGGGATTATACATGTGTGCCACCATGTCTGGCTATAGCTAATTTTTTTTTAGTTAATAATATTTTTGAAACAAAACAAAAATGTTAGTTATGACTGTATTGACAAGCATCTAGCAAAAGTAAGACACAGGTAATGAAGCAGTATTATGGATGAGTCAGCTATAAAATTCAAACAACCTCAAGTATAATGGGCTGGAAAAGTCCTTAAGTACCTGGGAACATGTAGGATATGATCTGGAAAAGAGTAACAATAAAGAAACAGTCTAACTTGGGTTTTATAAAAATAAAGAGAACCTGCATATTCTGAAGAAATTTGTTGAAAAAAGCATTATTTAATAGTCAAAATGTCATTTTAGACCAAATCATTAAGATTATTTATTTCTACTTAAGAAATCTTATAATTTGCTAAAAAAAAAAACTTATAATTTGCTAAAATGACTGCCTGATATTATTTAAAAAACAAAAGTATAAAAAAGATCTACATTTACAAAATGATGAAAATTTTGTTTTCTGAATTCAGAATCTCCCATGATAATAAACATAAAAAAGAAGTTTTGGCTTGAGGAAAATACCGTGAGAAAGTCTATTCTCCAAACTTGTATCACATGAAATTCTGTGAAAACTATGAAGTTTCTGATGTCTTGGTCACCTTGAGTCTTCTGAAAATTTAAAAATTTAAAAATATGGTCATGCCTCATACAGCCACATAGTTTTATTATTCAACTTCAGTGAACTCCCAAAGATACACTTTTTTTACAAGACCTAGAACACTGGGAGAGCAATAGAAGTAGCTTTGTCATGCAAAGGACTTTGCACTGTGCTACACAAGGAGGTGCCAGGCCAACACACAGACTGCATTCCTATACTCACCAATTAAAAATGTTCTGTGTTGGGCAAAACATGATTTTTTTTCACATCACCTTAATTTCCTTCTTGTTCCACAATATGGTCAAAATCCACTATATATTTTTGCCTTTAGATATTAGACATAAAAAAAGATCAGTAGCATGAATAGGCTGAATTCTCATGTCTTCATGAAGTATATTACTTTGCATCCTTAATCATTTTTGTAAAAGAGTAAAAACTGTTCATTCTACTCATAACTTCAGACACCAAGTATGTGCAGTTTTCTCCCATAACAATCAATTCTCTGGACACCAACTGGGTATCCTGTAATTCTGACATTAATTACCTGCAATCAGCATAGACCCACATGTTAAAGGCTTAGTTCCACAAGACTTTCCCCTCATTCCACCTGCAGCCCTCACCTTTTCAGATGCCATTTAGAAGTCCCAGGTTGCAATCTGTACTTCTGGCCAACTGGTAATCAATTAAGGGTTGACAAAACTCCCTCCTTGGTTCAATAATTCAGTCAAATGGCTCACAAAACTCAGAGCAACAGGATTATCCAGTTTATTATAAAGGATATTACAAAGGATAGAAATGAACAGCCAGATAAAAAGGTATACAGGGCAAGGACCAGAAAGGACCAGAAGCACAGGCGCTTCTATCCTGCAGAGTTGAGGTACACCACCATCTCAGCATATGGATGTATTCATCAACCCAGAAGCCCTTTGAATTCCATTGGCTAGAGTTTTTGTGAGAGTTCCTTTAAACAGACACGGCTGATTAAATCACTGGTCACAGGCTAGGTGGTCGGTCTCTAGCCTCTCCTAATCTGGAGGTCTGAGGGTGAGATTGAAAGTTCTAATCCTCTAGTCACATGGTTTTAAATTTTTTCAGTTACTGTATTTTTTCTAAATTTTCCATCCAATGCCTCCTTATAGCTTTTAATTCTTGGCTGAGACTTTCTTCCTTTCCATATTCCTGTCATATTTGCCCTTAGCTTTACAGCATATTTGTAATAACTACTTTCTGTGAGACAATTCCAACATCTGAATCACCTGAGCACTGACATCTGTTGCTTATCACTTTCCATACAACTAACTAGAGAAATTCCTTGTTCCTTATATGCCAGGTAATTTTGAATTGTATTTCAGGCATTTTAACAGTTGCATTATGAGATTCTGAGTCTTCCTGGTATCCCATGGAGAATGCCTTTATTTCTGTTTTGATGGACAACCATTAAGTTCAAGTTACAAATTCTCATGAGCCCTAGTTCCAATACCCATCCTGTTTTCAAATCTTTCGCGCAGGTATCTGTGTGTGTTGTCTGTGCACCACACATTAACATGCCTGAGACATGGGCAGTGGTTTACTTCACAGTTCCATTCTCAAAGTATGTCAGCTACTAAGGCTACTAAGGCTTACATCCTTATAGTGTACAGCTCAGGGGTATGCTTATAAGCATAGAAAACTTTAAGAGGTTGCTTTCTTGAGCATTATCAGCTCCACAATCTTCCAAAGTACTTCTTTTCTTTTCTTTTTGTTGGTGCTGGGGATCAAACTTGGAGGCCTTGTGCTTGCTAGGCAAGCACTCTACCACTAAGCTAAATCCCCAGCACTTTCCTAAGTATTTCTTGGCAACCTGAAGCTCCCTGTCACTTGTCACAGAACCAGAAAGCTGAAGCTTTATTCACAGGGCACTTACTGCAAACTATGCTGAACACTGAAAGGACAGAAAGAAACGTACGTGTGTGTGTGTGTGTGTGTGTGTGTGTGTGTGTGTGTGTTCACTGCAGTCTCTTATGATTACAACCTTTAGGAAAATTCAGCTCTCTGGGTTTTAAGGTCCTGCCGCTGGTACCTCAGTGCTGCTTAGAGACTGAGGCAAAGGAGAACAGAGAAAAGAAATCAAAAAGGAGAGGGAAACAAGGGTCAATCCATATTCTCAACCTGAAAGTTAAAAGACTTCTTTTCCACTAGAGCTAAAACTACAGGCTTTCTCCATGTGCTTGCTCTGTCTACACTAATGCCATTTTCTGGGTAATGGGTAACACTGAGTTCAGGCTTCTACTGAGCGTTAAGATGCTCACATGAAAAATGCGTATCATGAGACTAGGGAAAGCCTGACCAGGAAACCACATACTAAGGAGTTCCGAGCACTTTCACAGAGCTGGAAGATACCTCTGGCGCCAGTCACAAAAGTGAATCATCATTCATCTAGGATTTTCATTTCAGATCTCATACAGAGTCATGTGCTGTGTAATCTCTGGGCCTGTAAACATGATAGACTAGACTTCTGTGATTAGGTTATACTATGTAGTTGGCTTTAAGGAAGGGAGATCACCATCAATGAGCCTGACCTATTTGATGAACGGTTTAAAGGCACTGGGATTTTTCTGGTAAGAGATTCACAGGATGAAGAAAGATTCGATGCTTGAGAAATTATAGTCTGAACTTAAAGACAGAGAAGACTGTGTACAGAGAGCAACTCCCAGCTAACAACCAGCAAGGAAAAAAGTCTTCAGTCTCATAACCATGAAGAACATAATATGGCCAACCACTTGAATCAACTGGAAGCGGATTATTCCCCAGAGCCTTCAGAAAGACATGGAGCCCAACTGGATCCAACACCTGGATTATAATCCAACACCTGGATTATATCCTTGTAAAACTACAAGTAGAGACATGTATGTTTGAGGCATGGGCAGTGCCTAGTAAACTAATAAGTGATGAGGATTTTTTGTTTTTTCAGTACTTGGGAATGAATTCAGGGCATCTGCACTGAGCTACAATCCAATTCCCAGGCCTTTTTATTTTTGAGATAGGGTTTCACTAAGTCTCTAAATTCTCAGGCTGGGCTTGAACTCAGCAACCTCTTGTCTCAGCCTCCTAGAGTGTGGGGATTGTATCAGGGCACTACCATGCCCAGGTAAAAATTGTTTTAAACTGTTAAATTCAGAGTTCTTACACAGGAACAGATTAATCTAAATGGTCATTAGGAACTTCATGCCAATAAATTTAACAAATTCACTGAAAGACAAATTATCAAAACTGACAAAAAATAGAAAATATGGTTACCTATATATCCACTGAAGAAGTTAGATTTCTAACTTCCCTTGGGGTTGGGGATTTAGCTCAGTGGTAGGGTGCTTACTTAGCAAGTTCAAGGCCCTGAGTTAGATCCCTAGAAGTCCCCCCTCCCAAAATTCCCTGAAGGAAAACTCAAGGCTCAGAAGGAGTAAATGGTATCAAACATTTAAGAAAGAAATAATAGATAATATTATATAAACTTGCTTAAGAAATAGAGAAAAGTTCAATTCATTTATGTATCAAACATTTAAGAAAGAAAGAATAGGGCTGGGGATTTAGCTCAGTGCTTAGAGTGTTTGCCTCGCAAGCATGAGGCCCTGAGTTCGATTCCCGGTACCAAAAAAAAAAAAGAAAGAAAGAAAGAATAAATAATATTATACAAACTTACTTAAGAAAGAGAGAAAAGTTCAATTCATTTATAAGGCCAACATTATTCTGATATGAAATCAGAGAAAGGCATTACATGTAAAGAAATATTCCCCAAGCCAGGTGTAGTGGTGCACGCCTGTAATCCCAGCACTTGGGAGGCCGAGGCAGGAGGAGTTTAAAGCCAGCCTGGGCTACAGAGTGAGTTCAAAGCCAGCCTGGGCTACGCAGTGAGTTCAAGGTCAGTCTGGGCTACGTAATGAGACCTGTCTCAAAAACCAAACAAACAAGCAAAAAGAGAAATATTCCCCAACAGTAAATATTCCAACAGAATAACAAAGTATTAATAAATAACAAAATATTCTAGGTTTTGGTAAGATTAACAAATAAGTACAATGAGTGCAGTAGATTACCTTCCCTAGCATGGGCTGACCTCAATTGGATGGACACTTGAATTAATCCTTGACAAAAGAGTGGACCCTTCCCCAAGTACAAGGGAATTCTTCCTCCCTGCCTTGCAACTAGGACACTGGCTCTTCTCCAGTCATCTAACTGAAACATTAGCTCTTCCTTCATCTCAAATCTGCCACCCTTCAGGTAGGAAAGCACTCTTGGTTCTCGAGTTTTCAGACTCAGATTAGAACTAAAGGCTGTCCTGGGAACTAAAGGCTTTCCAATTACCCTGCAGATCCTGAAATGACACTGTTCACTTCCATAATCATGTGAGCCAATAACTTAGAATAAATATCTGTATATATTTACATATTTTCATTTATATGTGATATGTATCTATTTCTACATGCTATGCGTTGGATCTGAAATTAGTCCCCTCAAAAGCTCATGTGTTGAAGGCTTAGTTCTCAATGGAGCAGTGTGAAAAGTATGGCCTTTGGAATGAGACTAGATCATACGAGTTCTAACTTTATCAACTACTAATCCATTTGTGGAATCATAACTGAATGGGCTATTAGGGGTGTGAAAACATTAGGAGACGGGGCCCAGGTGAAGGAATTAGGTCACTGGAGATGTGCACATGAAGAGGATATTGTGTCTTTTCTCTTCTCCCTCCTTCCACCCTTCTCCCTTTTCTCTCTCTCATCCCTCCGTCTTCCTCCTTTCCCCCTTCCCTCTTTCCCTTTTCCCTTCTCTCTCATTCCTTCCTTCCCCCTCTCCTTCCCAGTCACCACAAGGTAGGTAACTTTGCTCCACAAGATGCTCCTCAACATCATGTTCTGCCTTACCTCGGGACCATGAACAACACCATGGACCATGGACTGAAACTGTGGGCCAAGATACATCTCTCTTCCATTTCAACTGTCAATCTCAGGTATTTCGTCACAGGGATGGAAAGCTAACACCCCACATGCATATGTATATTTGTGTCTATGTCTGTCTATCGACTATTGGCTCTGTTTCTCTGGAGAACCCTGAGTAATCCATCTTCTCTTACTGCTTCTATTTAAAATTGTACTGGAGGTCCTAATGAAGGTGGCAAGGAAAGAAAAGTTTGGAAAGAAAAATATAAAGCTAACTTTGCTCAGATTTTTTTCTACATTATACTAGGGTACCCAAACCTATAGAGCAGGGTATTAAAATTGGAAGTCCTGTCATAACTGCATTCAATCTACTCAAATTCAGCTATATAATAACATGGGATTAGAGAGTGGGAATAGGGAACTAGATGGAGGAGGGCAGAGAGATACATTAAACAGTACATATCAGTAAGCTCATTACTTGTATCTACAAACAGATGACCAGACATAACAGAATCCAGATTGACAGCTGACAGAAATTGGTAAAATCGATAAATATAAAATACCAATTCTTTTAGGTATTTTGTCACTGACGAAGAAATAAACCATAATGTTCAAGGAAAACTATGTAGTGAAAGTCTCTTTGATCTTTTTTGAGTTTTGTTTTGTTTTGTTTTTTGAGACAGAGTCTCACTATGTAGTCTGGGCTGGCCCTGAACTCACTACATAGCCCACACTGACCTTAAACTCCCAGCAATCCTCTTGCCTCAGCCTCATAAGTGCAGGGATGACAGGCATGTGCTGCCACACCCAGCCTTCTTTTTCTTCTTGAGTACTAAACTGAATAATAATAGAAGGCTAAGAGAAATATCAACTGCAGAAAAATTAAAGAACTGCAAAATTGTCTTCAAGTCTGGAGAAATAATTCAGTGCTAGAATGCTTGGGTAAGCCCTGGGCTACAGAAGACAGATACGATAATTTACAAAATGAAACAAGGAGGAATTCCCATTTGTTACATCTATACACAGAAAATCACTAGAAACACATATGTAAAATATAATCCATATGAATTCAAGGCACATTTGACTACCCATGATTTCTGTCTTGACGTGCATTGATACATGCCTATAATCACTGCACTATGGAGGCTAAGACTGGAGAATGGCAAGTTCAAGGCCAGCCGAGACTGCAGAGCAAGGCACTATCTCAAAAATGGAGGAGGAAATCCCCAAGGAACTCTACTGAATATTTACTAATCCACAGGAATGTCCAAGTTATATGAAAAGTGAATAATAATAAAAAAATTTAAAAGTGAATAATAAGATTATAGAATAATGTATATAGCCTCATCTCCTTGTTCTTTAACAAATCAATTAGCAATAAAAGATAAGGGGAATGGGGAAAAAAGTAGAAGCAAGATATATCATGTACAGGTACAAATTCCCTACGATGAATGTTAGGGGATATGTAAAATGTACCATGAAAATAAAAATTTTAAAAAAGGAAAAAAACCCTCTTTTTTTGGTGGGGGTGGTCTGTGCTGGGGATCAAACTTAGTGTCTTGCACTTGCTCGGCAAGTGCTCTACCACTGAGCTAAATCCCCAACACCCCAAAACTTTAATGCCTATAAGTGTGTGTGTGTGTTTGTACAAACATGGGGATCACTCACAAGGCTTGTTGAGTTTGAATCCCTTATGACAGTAAGAAGATGGAAAGGACAAATTAGTGCCTTTTTCTTGTGTTATCTTTTTTTGTTTGTTTTTGATTTTTTGCGACGATCTCACTATGTAGTTGGGGCTGGCCTTGAATTCGCTACGTAGCCCAAGCTAGCCTTGAACTTGTGGCAATCCTCCTGCCTCAAACTCCTGAGTTCTGGGCTTACAAGCATGCATCACCATGCCCAGCTCATGTTATCCTTTCACAATTGAAAAATATTAATACGGAAACTTTAAATTGAAAGAATACAGTATTACCACTAAAATAGAAAACACAGGCTAATTGGCCACAATCATACTGACTAAAAATCAAAATCTAAAGCCTAATGTAGTGACAAACACTTGTAATCACAGCACTCTGGGAAGCTGAGGTAGGAGGATCCAAATTCAAAACCCAGCCTGGGCAACTTTTTTAGGGAAACTCCATCTATCAATCAATTGACGAATCAATTAATCAATAAACAAGCAAACAGGCAGGCAGGCTGGGGAGGAAGCTCAGTGCGAGGGCCCTGGGTTCCATTCCCCCATACTGCAAAACTAAGACAAGGCAAAACAAAATAAAAAAACATCTAGGTGAGAATCAAAGAGCAGAGCCCTTATTCTAATGGCTGCTACTTGAGTATTTTTAATTACATACATTTAGTGTGTACAATATTTTGATTATTGGGTTCTCCCCACTCTTTGGTTTTCTGAGACAGGGTCTGGCTATGTAGTTTAGCCTGGCCTTGAACTCACTATGTAGCCCAAGCTGGCCTCAAACGCACAGTGATCCTTCAGCCTCAGGCTCCCAAGTACTGGGATTACAGGTGTGCACCACCATGTCTAGCTGTTTGTTTTGTTTGAGGTACTGGGGATTGAACTGAGGGCCTCCTACAAGCTAGGCATGCACTCTTCCGCCAAGCTACATCCTTACCCTTTTTATTCTTTTGAGAAAGGGACTCCCTAAATTGCCCAGGCGGTCTTGAACTGTGATCTTCCTGCCTTAGTCTCCCACACAGCTGAGACTACAAGTGTGAGCCAACTCCACCCACAACATGATTTACACACACACACACACACACACACACACACACACACAGAGTGATTACTATAATCAAATAAATTAATATCAACACACATAATTATCATTTTTTCCTTAGTAAGAGTATTCAAAATCTATCTCTTAACAAATTTCCAGTACAAAACACAATATTATTAACTACTGACCTCAAGATGTACATTAGATCTTTAGAAATTATTCATCCAGATTACCTAGATCCTTGTATTTGATCTGTTATCTCCATTCCCCAATCCCTCGCTATCCTAAAAAATATTCAATGTCCATGCATAAAATCAAGGGACTAGTAATTTTTGGCAAGGTGCCCATGAATATACTGTCATGCCAACAAACACTTCAAATTAACTGAATCTCTTTTTTTTGGTGGGGTGTGCTGAGGATCAAACTCAGGGCCTTGAGCTTGCTAGGCAAGTGCCCTACCACTTGGGATTAATACCCAACCCCTGAATCTCTCTCTTGATCATAAAACTATTCTCTTAAAGTTCCTGCCCAGTAAAATAGGAAAATGCATTCTTTACACTTTAAGGCAAAATGCCTTGTTAGGTCTTTATTTAATTGTGTGGAGTTGTGCAATAAATCCTCTCATGTGTTAACAACTTGTGGTCTACTACAATATAGTCATCTATATTTTTTTAGGAAGTGGTTTTACATTTTCTCTGTGCTCAGCAAGAAAAAAAAAAAGGAGGTTGAGAATGGGGGTTGAAAAGAAGGCTGAAATGTAGCTCCAGGCAAGGTTGAGAGGAGAGTAAGCATACAAAGAAATATGCGATCAAAAAACAATTTCTTCTACACAATATATACTTGACAAATTATGTCAATCTTTCCAATAGATTTCTAACTATTCCAAAAAGACTTTAAAACAAATATCCAAGAGTCATTCAATGAATCTCCAAATTCTATCTCATGTCACTGATGGGTACAGGTAACGTTTAATCTCCTACAGGACATTATTGAGCATATGAAATAGCACATGGCAAATTCAAATCTTAAATACTCACTTTTACAGTTTCTTCTGTGTTAAGTTTATTTCCCTTAACCAAAACAATCTGGAAAGGGTTGTTATTGTCCCAAACATGCTATAAAAGAATTAAATACAGAGGTATTTTAATGAAAGAAATGAATTGTCTCTGGCAGCAATGAAATCATCTCTGAGGTCTCACATATATTAGAAAATTATGAAAACAAAGCTCTGAACTAACAACTAAAAAATCACATATATTAACCATTATAGCCACTAGCTCTTGGTTTTCATGGCAAAGTACTGGCAGCACTCACCATTGCTAAAGTGTTACTAAAATGAAAAGCATCAACAGTATTTTTGTTTTGTTTTGGTGCTGGGGATCGAACTCAGGGCCTTGTGCTTGCAAGGCAAGCACTCTAACCACTGAGCTAAATCCACAGCCCTCAACAGTATTAAGTAAATAAATTGACTGTTTGTAGTAACACAGATGCACTCACTTCAGCAGCACATACTATATACTATCATTGTATTAACACAGAAATATCATCAAGGAGCAGTCAAATATACAATTTGTAAAGACTGACAACATAACATATGAACTACTCATCTGAACAAAACTTACATATTTACCTTATATATTCTAGAAAAAAATGGTGCTTTTGATACATGTTTAATAGTAAAACAATTCAGTATTAAGAGTATAGGCATATGGGGGCTGGGGATTCAGCACAGTGGTTAGAGCGCTTGCCTAGCAAGCGTAAGGCCCTGAGTTCAGTCCCCAGCACCAAAAAAAACCCAAAAAAATAATGTAGGCATATGACATCAAAAACACTACTTCAGTTAAGGTGACAAATAGCATATTTATAGTATTTGTAGTTTGAGCAAGTTAAAATAATAGCCTGTGACTTATTTTTTAAGTAAATGGGTGATCACGTTTCTGGTAAATATGCATTGGCTTTCACAGGAGAAGTGAATAAAGGAATTGTGTGTAAGTAAGACTTAGCATACAATCTAACAAAATCATATGCCATTGAGTGTTACCAAGGTTCACACATGGAACTTACAGAAATAATTCGTGTTTTCTTTGGTGGTAAAGGAAGAGGAAAGTTAGATGAATTCCAGTTTATGGCAGCCTCTATGGCAATCATTTCCTGCTCATACATCTTCTTGATCTTGCAGCATTCCACGAGTACAAAATGGGGGAGAGCCCTGTTCATGACACAGTTCCGGATGTACTGGAGAACAGTAAGGGGGAAGTGCAGACTTTCAGGCAGACATATTGACAGAATAAAATCTATCTGAAGCACACTATGCCAAATACACTGTACAAGCATATCTTATACAACATGATATCAAGAAAATGATCATTTAAAACATAATACATTAAATACTACCATTTATGAATGTCTAAGAACCTAAGAACTGAACTTGACACATATTACATGTTAATCTTCACAACACTGGCCCCATTTAACATCTTAAAAAAATGAAACTTGGGGATTGGGGATTGAACTCAATGCTAGAGCACTCTGCCTAGCAAGCGCAAGGCCCTGAGTTTGATTCCCAGCACCCTCCAAGAAAGAAAGAAACTCAGGGGGGTTAAGTTACACACCTAGTATCTTTTAAGACCTCAATTTGAGACAGGTCCATTACTTATCTGACTCCAGACTCATACTTTAGCTGAGTGGTGACGAACCTATGGCATGTGTGCTGCAATGGGCACACAGCGCCCTCTGTCATCATGCAAGCCAAGTGGCCCCAGCAGCCAAGCATCAGATAACAGCACACACAGGGGCCATGTGCTTGCTCAGAACAGAGTAGTGGTGCCAGGCCATGACCTCACGAGCTGCAACTCCTCCAAGCTTTCGCATAGCCAGTCAGTGCACTATGAAGCATATAAATATTTGCAAGGACTGGCTGTGAGTTTTAATACATTTGCTTGGTGGGGGAGGTTATGATGGGGGTGGAACTCAGGGCCTTACACTTGTCAGGCAAGCGCTCTACCACATTCATTTTTATTAACACAAGATTTTAGCTTTGAGTTTTCTTTTCTTGGGGGGGGGGTGCTGGGGCTCGAAGTCAGGGCCTTGTGCTTGCTAGGCAAGCACTCTACCACTCTACTGAGCCAAATCCCCAACTCCCAAAAATTGAAATTTAATATCTAAGATTTAGCAGAGAGATATTCTAATTAAGAGACTGGGATTTTATTAATGTTGTGCTGGAATATTTTGATCTACAGCATCACATTTAGTTGTTTGTGAAGAATTTATAAAAACAGGAGCAAGGATATATATACATATATATTTGCTTGGACTGGTTGTGATTTTAGCAGAAGCTCCCACAAGGTAGGAAATGCACTCAAATGCCTTTTTAAGAGCAGGCCAAAAGCTGGTGGTTGGTGGAACACTGCCCCCATGGTGAGCAAATTCAAAAGAAACCCAACTGAGCATCCCCGCATAGATTGCTGATTCAGGGAATATGTAATTCCTTAGTGTTAACTAATAGCTATTAGTGTTAACTATTAGTGTTAACTATTAGCTATTTTTGGTATAGGGTAGATTTGTATTGGGTGCTTTTTTTTTTTTAATATTATGTTTTTGTAGACTCCAAATCTTGAACACCAAAAAATGACTACAGCAAAAAAAAAAAAAAAGCAAAACTGAAAACACATGGTGGAAGATCATTCCAAGAGGCCTAGACAGAGTCATTTGGAGTGACTGAACGCAATGGGAAAGCATTATATATTCCGTGTAGCACAAGTTGTGTGTCCCACATCAAGTGTCAGACGGCATTTTGACACCAACTACAAAAGTGTTGCCAAACTTGGTAAAACTGAAAGGAAAGAGTTTCTTGAAGGGAAACTAAGGAAATATCATTCCCAGTATCTTGGTTTTTCCAACTACCTTCTAAAACACATCATCTGAGCTTTGCGCAGTGGCAGTATCTTAGCCAATGAGGTTTATTCGAGGTGCGATTATTGCTAATTAAAACACATCATCTGACAGCTGCCAGTTTTCAAATTTCACTATGCATGGCAAAACATGTTAAGCCCCTGTCGGGTGGGGATTTTACCAAGATGGCCATGCTGTCTGGGAGTAATTTCATTTTTCATGATTTTCCAAACAAGGCAAAAATGTAACACACCTCTGAGATGCCACTTAGCAGAAATACTGGTAAAGATCAAGTCTTGCACGTGGCAAGTGGTGTTAGTCAGCAGCTCACCACTGACTTAAAAAAGGCAGCCTGTTACTACATTTCTTTGGATGAGAGTACAGATATAAGTAATTATGCAAGGCTAGCAGTAATTTTGTGTTATGCTGTTGGTGACATCATGAGAGAGAAGCTGGCGAAACTGGTGTCCTTGTCTGGAAGAACACAAGGGCTAGATATCTACAATGGTGCGAATTGGGCTTTGTAGTCATAAGACACAAGACCAGAAAAAGTGGTTTCAGTTATGGGGCACCTTGCAAGGTTGGGGCAACATCTGGTTTCATACACATTTTGTGAAAGAAGCAAAACATCCAGTCTTTCAGTTTCATTGTATTATACATCAAGAAGCTCTTTCTGCCAGAGAAACCAGCAAAAATTAGATGATACTCTCAAAGATGTCATAAAAACAGTGAATTACATCATGGCTTGTGGTCTTAATTTTTGACAGTTTCAAGCGTTTCTTGATGAAGTCCAAGCACAGTATAATGCTTTATGGAACAATAATGTCTAGTGGCTGAGCAGAGGAGGAGTCTGGGAGAGATTTGTAGCTTGCTTGGATGAAATTAAGCTGTTTATGAATGAAAAAGGGCAGGAATAAATATCCACAGCTTCACTGACATGCCTGACTTAACAACCTCATGTTTTTAATAGATGTTACACACTTCAATATACTGAACAAAAAACTACAAGGTATAGGGAAAACAGCAGAAGGGATACTTTTATCATATCAAAACATTTGAGAGAAAACTTCAAATTTCTGAGAAAACTTGAAAGTGGACAGCTGAAATGTTTTCCAAATCTAAAAACGCGCTTAAAAAATTCTACATTTGCAGACAATCCTACAAGCCATCAAGAAATCTACAAGGAATTTTCTAGTACTATAGCAGCTGCAAAGGACAATTTTAGTAACAGATTTTTACAGTTTCATAAGATGGAGACAACCCTCTGTTTTCTTACTTCTCCAAATAAAGCCAAATTTGAAGAACTTGATCTTTCCTACTTAAACTGGCTAGATTTTGGAAATCTAGAAATGGAGCTATTGGAATTTCAAGAAAGCTCTATCTGGAAAAATAAATTCTATACCCTGCATACAACACTTGAGAAGACAGACTGTGAAGGGATGACAAAGGACAGCACAGTTGGTTCTCAAAATGAAATACTTAAAGTGTGGAATTCTCTGTCAAATAATTTTAAGTCAATGAAACGACTTGGGATTGCTTTTCTTACTTTGTTTGGATGATCTTATGTTTGTGAACAGCTGTTTTCAGCTTTGGATAATATCAAATCTGATACAAGAAACAAACAGAGTAACAGATGACGACGTAAGTGCTGCATGTATTGCTCCCAAACTGATGAAGTATGAGCCAAGGTTTGACAAATTATTAGTATGCATACAACAACAAAGATCACATGAACTGGGCAAAAGCCCATCAAATGCAAACTTTTACCTTTTTTGCGGGGGGAGCTTTTTTGAAACAGGGTCTCACTGTGCAATTCAGGCTGGCCTCAAACTTGCCCATATTTCTACATTTTTATACAGCTCAGTGAGTGACTTGCCATTTAAAAAAAATTTTAGGGGATGGAGATTTAGCTCAAGAGGTAGAGCACTTGCCTAGCAAGCACAAGGCCCTGAGCTCAACCTCCAGAACCCATCCCCCAAAATGTCATATTTAAACCATAGGCTTAAATGGTAAAATAGTAAACAGCTGTAACAAACTGTGCTAAGAATTCATAATGCTATAGGAAAATAATTTGAACACTAACCAAAACAAAGAAGCAGAATGCAAACACAGATACACACATTCATATGTATGACCATTATGCCAAAACATACCTACCTACAAATAAAATTACAAGAACATGCCAAAATGTTAACAGTGATACCCTCAAAGATGGGTACGATTATGGATTATATGTTACTTATGTTGGTGTAATTTTTTTGTAGATTCCAAACATTCTATTCTGGGCACACTTTTTTTTAAAGTCAGAAATAAAAATTAAATATGTACACACAAACTTTTCAGTTGACAGTTAACACACCTACCTGGAACTGAATTAGTGGGTGATCACCAAATACATACTCTACTCTCCCAATGACTTGCAACACATAGTCATCAGGGCTAACTTCATCTTCCCTCCCATGAATAGTTAAACGTTTTTGGATTGCCAATTCATTTATCTTGATAGGATGCACATTAGGAGATACATGAAAGCTAAACACATCCTAAAAAGAGAGAAAATAGAAAACAGAAGCAGCAAATGCTATATGGGTTGAAAAACCACAATTACAATCATTAATGTAATATGTAAAAATGTCCATAGTATTTGCAATCTTTAACATTTTATATTTGAATAAATTTTCTATATTCTAAATATATTCCCACATAAAATTTGTTAAAATTTCTGATAATTTGCAAGTCATACTACTGTATTCTACATACCACAGCTCCCACATGTCAGATTAACATTTAACTAAAGTTTACTATCAGGGGCATCACAATCTCATTTTGAAATTATATTACAAAGCTTGAAATTATATTACAAAGCTACCATGATAAAAACAGCATGACACTGGCAAAAAAACAGACCCAAGGATCCATGAAACAGAATAGGAAATGTGGAACAATTCCAAACACAATCAGTTGCCTTATCTTTGACAAAGGGGACAAACACCTTTACCGAAAGAAAGATAGCCTCTTTAGTAAATAATGCTGGGGAAACTGGCTTTTCACATACCAATAATTGAACCTAGACTCACTCATATCTCTCATCATGCACTAAAATCGAAATGGACCAAAGATCTAAATATTAAAACAGAAACATTTAATCTGCTGAAAGACAGATTAGGTAAAACTCTTGAAGACATACGTATAGGCAAAGACTTTATGAATGAAACTTTGATCACACAGGAAGTATCACAAAGAATCAACAACTGGGATCTCATTTTATTAAAAAGCTTTTGCACAGCAAAAGAAACCACCAACAGAGTGAAGAGAATCCACAGAATGGGGAAAAGATTTTACCAGCTATCACCCAGACAAAGGACTAATATCAGAGAATATGTAAGAACTCAAAAAAAATAGACTCCCCAAATTTAAAGACTCAATTCAAAAATGGGCATCTGAAATCAATAGATACAGGGGCTGAGGATTTAGCTCAGCGGTTAGTGTTTGCTTGCAAGTGCAAGGCCCTGAGTTTGATCCCCAGCACCAAAAAAAAAAAAAAAAAAAAAATTACTGAAATGAATAGACACTTCTCAGACGAAGAAAAAACCATAAATGTATGAAAAAATGTTCAGCATCCCTGGCCATTTGAGAAATGCAAATTAAAACAACACTGAGATTCCATCGCTATCATTAAGAAATTAACCAATAACAAATGCTGGCAGGCTGTGGGGAAAAGGGAACTCTTCTCCACTGTTGGTGGGAATGTAGACTTGCAACCACTGTCAAAATCAGTGGGGAGATTTCTCAAAAAACTAAAAGTAGAGGTTCCATTTGACCCAGCTATTCCCTTTCTTGGTATCGTCCCAAAAGAATTAAAAGCATCATACCACAGTGATATTTGTACACCCATGTTTATAGTGGCATAGCCTATAATAGCTCAATCTTGGAAATAGCTCAGATGCCCATCAACCGATGAATGCATAAAGAAGATGTGATTTTTATATACACTGGAGTACTACTCTGCCATAAAGCAGAATAAGCTTGAGACATTTCTAGGTAAATGGATGTACCTTGAGACCATACTCTTAAGTGAAAAAAATGGGACACATACGTTTAAATACTGGATTGTTTCTCTGGTGTGAGAAACTGAAAGTGTAAATAAGGACCAAAATATATAACATGTATTGGGAAAAGCAAAGAAATTGTTCAAAAGGGAAGGGGAATAAAGGAGCAGGGAGAGGGAAAAGAAGGGAGGGACAAGAAAAAAAGAATAGAAGGAAAAAATGGAAACAAAGCTTTTGTAATAAGGAAGGGAGGGGTTGGGACTTAGCTCAGTGGTACAGCACTTGCTTATTAAGTGTAAGGCCCCCTGAGTTCAATCTCAGCACTGAAAAAAAAAAAAAAAGGAGGAGTGGAAAAGGGGTTGAAGGGAGAGGAGGGAAAGGGGGAAAAAATCCACTAAGATATGTACGGGTACAAATTCCCTGTGATGAATGTGATCATTATATATATCTAAAATGTACCACTAAAATAAAAAAAAAAATTTAAATGATAAAAGAAAAAGAAAAAATGAGGGCAAGTTGTGAGGAAAAAGGAATCCTTCGCCAGTTTTCATGGGAGTGTAAATTGGTACAACCAATATGGAAATCAGTATGGAGAGTTCTCAATAAACTAAAAGTAGAGGTTCCATTTGACCTAGCTATTCCCCTTCTTGGTAGTTTCCTTAAAGAGTTAAAAAGCATCATACCACGGCAACATATGCACAGTCATGTTTATAGCAGCACAATTTGTAATAATCAAACCTTGGAAACAGCCCAGCTACCCATCTAATGGATGAATGGATAAAGAACATGTAGCTTTTATATACAGTGGAGTACTACTCTACCATAAAGAAGGGTAAACTTGAGACATTTTTAGGTAAATGGATGCACCTTGAGAACATAATTTTAACTGAAATAAGTCTGACACACAACTTTAAATATTGCACTGTTTCTCTTGTGTGAGAAGCCCAAAGGGTAAATAGAGACCAAAATGGAGGACAGATATTGGGAAGTAGAAGAAAATGTTCAAATGGTAAGGAAAACAAGGGAGGGGGTAAGAAGGAGAGAAGGGAGGGAATAGGGATTTAAAAAATAATAAAATGGAAGGAAAACAATAAAATTTTGTAAAGGGAGAGGGGAAGAAGGATTGAAGGAAGAGTAGGGAATGGGGGAAAAAAGAAATTAAAAAAAAGAATTAAGAAATATTTTAAATTCCCTATGATGAATGTGATCATTATGTATGTCAAAAATTTACCAATAATGGGGCTGGGGATTTAGCTCAGTGGTTAGAGTGCTTGCCTCACAAACACAAGGCCCTGAGTTCGATCCCCAGCATGCCCCCCCCAAAAAAAGTAAAAACAAATACACAGAATTTTCTTTTGTTTTGTTTGAAGTATTGGGGATGAAGAACAAGGTCTCACACATGGGAGGCTAGCACTGTACCACTGAGCTACACATAGGAAAAAAAATTTTTTTTAACTTTTTGAGACAGGGTCTCGATGCATGCTATTCAGGATGGCCCTGCACTTACTATGTATCCCAGGCTGGTGTCAAACCACTGTGATCCTCCCATCTCAGTCTCCCTAGTGGTGGGATTATAAGCATACAACATCACATTGGCTCACACACAGAAATTTTTAATAAATGAAAAATAAAGAATGAACCATGTCTGTTCACCATAAAGGCCATGGTATACAGAGATACCATAGATATCACATCTAATTAATATGTATCCTTTCATAGTCTAGCAAAGTAATTTACCATTACATGATCATATAATAAAAACATAAGCAGTTCCCTATCTCCCAAACAGCCATTTGCAACTCTGGACAACTGTAACTGTTAGAAAATTCTTTACACTGACCTGACATTGCTTCTACTAAATTATATCATCTCTTTTTCCCACAAGATATGTCAAATCCAAACTTTTCAAATCTAAACTTACTAGATTTCGCATCTATTTTCTCTAGTATTTTGCCTTTTTCTCTTGCATTTTCCGTATAAGTTGGTGTGTTGGTATCTGCTACAGACTGTGTTCCACTAGACGTACAGAAACCTACCCTCCCATGTGATGGCATTTGGAGATGGGGACTTTAAGATGTAACTAGGTCATTATGGGCTTAGTGCCTTTATATAGGAAGCCTGAAAGAGGTCTCTCTTCTCTTCTATCATGTGAGAATGTAACAAGAAGGCCCTCATGTCTATGCACCAGGGGAATCAGGTCCTCATCAGACTCTGGATGAGCTAGCACTTTGCCCTTGGACTTCCCAGCCTCTAGAAGTATGAGAAATAAATTTCTAGTTCTCTATAAGCTACCCAGTTAATCACATTCTATTACAGCAGTCTGAACAGACTAAAACAGAGCCACATGCATCAAAGTAAACCAGCTGGGATTCTCAGAGTCATTTTTAGAAAGCACATGACTCCTGTTTCCTCCTCCACCCTCACTTCCCAGTAAAACACCAATGATCTTATACCCTAATGGGTCTTCTCTATTCCCAGTCACTCCTATTTGATTCTTTGTCTCTCCCCAAGAGCATCACAAACTTCTTACCCCACTTCCTTCCCTCATGTATCAACCTCAAAATTAATCTTCATCCTGTCAGAAAGTAACCTGTCCTTACAAGGAAAGTCAAAAAGGACAGATTTTTTTTCTTTTTTTAATATGAATAGTCTAACTGCCTAAAACAGTCCTACTGAAACGAACTTTCTATGCTAACAGAAACACACTATTCTGTGCTAGCCAATATAACAGTCACTAACCACCCTGGCCGTTTTTGCTTGTTTTTTGCAGCAGTTGGGATCAAATCCACACCACAGGCTGGTACATGCTAGGCAAGTGCTTTATCAACTGAGTTACAATCAGTTCCATGAGTGGCTCTTGAGCATTTGATTTACTGCAGTATGAAGAAGTGCATTTTTGACCTGTTTGTTATGTGGGTTTGTTTTGTGTCTGGCACCTCTGACTTCCCAAAGAAGGCAGGGCTCTGCCTGCCAGGTTAGCCGGAATGCACGCTCACCCACACGGACTGGTCTGTCCTGGCTACCTGCTACTCGCGGTTCATTTCAATATTGATTTTTGTGCTACTTTTTCCCAATATAAAGTATTGAGAAGAAAAAAAAAGTGCATTTTTATTTAAAATTAATCTAATGAATGTTAATTACTTGAATTAATGTTTTTTTTTTACTTAATCTAACTTAAATTTAAAACTCAATATATACATGTGAATAGTAGCTGCTATATTAAACAACACAACTCTAAATGGTAAAAATCCAAGTTCCAGCCAGGCATAGTAGTGCATGTGGTGATGCATGCCTGTAATCCTACCACTCAAGAGGCTGAGGCAGGAGGACTGCTATGAGTTCAAGGCCAGCCTGAACTACATAGCAAGACCCTGTCTCAAAAAACCAAAAACCCCTTCTGCCAAGTCCAAGCTCCTTCATTATCATAAAAATTATTCTACAATACCCTAGTAGAAATACATAGAACAGCATTATTCATGAGACTACAGCGTTGGACTTGATAGGGGTGCGTGTATCTCTGTGTGTACACACACATTTACATATATACGTACATACGACGACTGAGAAACTGAACACTAACTAGAATTTGAGGATAAAAAACAAGCAAAACAAAACTAAGAATGAAAAGGGAAGCCACACACTGGAAGAATACAGTTGCAGCCCTTCTTATTTTTGGGAGACAGAGTCTCACTATGTTTCCCAGATTGGCTTTGAACTCAGGGACTCAAACTATTCTTCTACCTCAGTCTCCCCAGAAGTTGGGGCTATAGCTATGCCACTACACCCAGCTTTTGCAGCACAAATAATATTAAATGATAGGTGTATCTCACCAAATATCAAAAAACTTCCATACATCAGTAAAAACATGCAGGTATAGTGGCACAGGCCTATCATTCCGGGACTTGGGAGGTTGAGACAAGAGAATCACTGTGAGATTTCCTGCTTCTGGTGGTCCCTTGGGCTGAGGGCTGCAGCCACGATGAAGATCTCAGGCATGTTAGGAGGGCTCCTCATTCTTTTTGACCTGACTCACGTTCATGATGATTTGATAGTAAGCTGCAGCCCATCATGGCTGCTGGCCTGAGTGGATCGAGTGCCTCTGGTGAATAACTTGCAAATCCAGCCCCACAAGCTTACTCTGTGTAGCGGCTGCCCTGTGTCTGTCGTGCAGCCTGCATACTTCGACTTCATTTATCTTCTGACTTTCTGTGGCATCAGGGTTTATGAACAACAATTACGTGTTTTCATTGAAGGTGTAAACATGTATGATTCAGTGCATTTGGATTTTACTCTCCACATCCCTGTAACATGCTTCATTCTAAGAAAGTTTCCAATAAGTCTTGTGATGAAAAGAGAAGAACCTGTCCATGAACACACGAGGGGAGTGGGACAGGTGTGGTCGCTGTCAGGTGACACCGAATACCCAGGGATCCATCTGGGAGCGCACCCTGGGGGCAGCTGTCCTTTCTTGGGCCATAAAAATTTTACTGCTTCCTATTATGTGGAGGGTTTTAAACTGAAAATCCCAAACAATGAAGTGACCGTACCAACCCTGGCTGCTTGAGGATTTCACTGCTTCTGAGATGTTGCACAGATGCCCAAAGGATCGTCTTTGACCATTTTCAAGATGAACTTTTAAAATGAAAAACTTGCTATTCTATCCATATTTATTAAGTCTTTGGGTGGAAAAAGGGCTTCTGCAGATTTTAAATTTGTGATAAAGGCAATTTTAAAGAAATAAACTTTAGCTACTAAAAAAAAAGAGAGAGAGAGAGAGAGAGAATCACTGCAAGTTCGACATAGTGAGTTGAAGGCCAGCCTCCTGGACTACACGGTAAAACCCTGACTCTGCGCTTAAAGAAAGACCAAGAAAAACACAAAGCAATTTTTTAAAAATAGTCCCCAAAACCACAATAGAAACAGTTTCGTAAGTATGTGCAAATGGTTCATCCTCATCAATTACAGCAGAAAGGCAATTAAGACAGAGTAAATTGTAATACAATTATATAATGGAACTGTATATATACAGAGGGCCTCAAAAATTTTGGAGGCCTCCTCTAATCCCTTGAAGTTAAATTCATACCTTCTACAGAGCTGCTGACTAATTCAGAATTCAGACTGGTTTTTCCTGTATTTTTAAAGTCCAAAATCACTTTCAATGAAATACAGCATCTTTTATACGACTTACAATTACACAAGGCAATCAATTTCGATTGTATTATTCAATGATTACAAACAGCTACAGTCTAGATACTATCCGCTAAAAACACCGAGCATACGGATGAGAACAGGTACCTTTGTTTAGGAGGGAGGGACAGAGTTCTTAGTGACTTTCCTTTACATTATGACAACTGTGATAATTCAGAATGCCTACACAGTTGAACAAACACTAATTCTTGACAGTTTTACTCTACGTGCCTCTTTGTGTCTCTCCTACTTCTGTCCATTCCAATACATTCTCTGGAACACCTCTCCAAAATACCACACTTTCCTTACACACCCTTTCCAGACCTCCCCGCAAAAGACTTTCAAATTACATGTCCCCCTCCCTTTACGACAGCATTATTTCATATCCTGAAACTGGCTGATGCAAAGTGTAGAAGTACTGTTCAGGTCTACCAATATCCTTTATAAACTGTGATTAGTGAAATTTAATGTGGTCTATGAGTATAGCTAGAGCATGTAGAGCATAGTGTGTAGACCATGTACCTAGCACACACAAAGTCCTGAATTCAATTCTTAGCACCAAAAACTAGAAAAAATAAATGGGCCAGGGGAAGTGGCTCAATGGTAGAGCACTGGCCTATCATGTGTGAGGCCTGGGTTTGATTTACAGCACTATAAAAAAAAGTCAATAAAGTGCTAACAATAATACATCTATGATTTGACTACCGACACTGTTGCAAAACTGACAGAAAATGGGTCCATGATTCTATTTCGCTTCTTATGACTCATACTCTAAGGCTGGGTGATACTAGCTCCACAGTCATTTACAATACCTGTTATTTTTTTCACAGAAATTGTTGCCTAACTTTCTGCCTAGCAATTCCAGAAAATTATTTTCAACCAAATGGCCACTTTGTTACATTTCTTCTCATTTTTAGTTTATGGTTCACACTTGCTACTTTGCATGTACTAGAGGTGATCATCTGCAGCTGACAAGAGACGTGGCTGAGTGAGAATTTTACATAAATGGAAGCGGAAACAGAGTGCGCATATACGGTGGAGTGGGTGACAACTGTCTTTTATTCAGAGATTGTGCGACTCTTATTTTTTCAATGATGAAGAATGTGTTTATGAAATATTATTGGTTATAAATTATGGCTTGGGGTTTTTAAAAGTGACTAAATAAAAGTCAATAAATTCTATGTGACTTCTCCAATTCTTTTTTTGGTTTTCTGAGACAGTGTCTCGGTAAGTAGGTCAGGCTGGCCTTGAACTCACTATATAGCCCAGCCTGGCCTTGAACTCCCAGTAATCCTCCTGCCTCAGCCTCCCTAGTGCTGGGATTACGGGTGTGCGCCACCATGCCCTGTATAATTCCTTAATAACATAACAATTTTCCTGGCCCATAGAATCCACAAAGTCTAGGAATTTGTGACTTATTCCTTTTGGAAAAGTTTAGCCTGAAAAAAAGCAGACCAGAGAGAGGAATGTTAGCTATATTTCAACTATCTCAGTACTTGGCTTGTAAAGAGAAAACAAGATTACGTAGATATCACACTGAGATGGGCAGAAGTTAAACAAGGCAAAACTAAGTCTGAAAAAATTTTTTAAATCCCAAATTTAACTATGTGCTTGCCCACAGTAAAAATACTATTTCAGGGGACAGAGAAAGCATCTCTTGGAATTGATATTCAGGCAATGACACAAGATTTCAGGGACGGTAAAAAGAAATTGTTGTTTTGTTTTTTTGAGACAGGGTCTCAATATGTAGTTCAGGCTGGCCTCAAATTCTACAGTGATCCTCCTGCCTCAGCTTCCAGAGTGCTGGGATCACAGTTGTGTGCCACTCCACCTGGCTAAAAGAATTACAGAAAGTATGACTAGATGATCTCTAAGCTTTTAATTTCGTATTCTATGACTGCTTGGAATCAGTAAGACTTCATAGTACTATATCTTCATCTCTTACTTTCAAAACCCTTCTTTAATCTGGACATATAATATCTGCACTCTGGAAGGCTGGGACAGAAGGACTGTAAAATCAAGCCTACCTTAGGCAATTTAGCAACATGCTGAGATTCTGCCTCAAAATAAAAAATAAGAAAAAGACAGGATGTAGCTCAGAGTGAAGGCTCAGGGTTCAATCTTCAGCACTAAACACACTCTCCATTGGAAAAAGCACTTGTCTAGCATGCACATGAGTTCAATCCTAGGACACCAAAACAATGATAACAAAATTCCCAGCCTGTGATGCACTCCTGTAATTCCAAAATTTTGGGAGGCTAAGGCAGGAGGATTGCAAATTCAAGTCAAGCCTGGGCATTTTAGCAGCTTAGTGAGACCACTATCTCAAAATAAAATACAAAAATGGCTAAGGATATAGTTCAGTGCAAAGACCTTAAATTCAATCCCCACTACCACAAAGGAAAAGAAAATCTTTTCACATATACTTTGTTAAAAGGATGATTACATTAAAATCTGTATATCCCTGTACAGATGACTCATCTGTAAAGAAACTCAGACTGACCTAGATAAGTAAATTGTACTGAGCCAAGGTTTCGAAGTTAAATTTTAATTACTTTTCAACAGTATATTTTCCTATTACACTTCTTTGGACCTTGCACAAGTCCGTGAACAGTATTTTAAATTTGATAGTGACACTTTAATGATACTAAAATTTTGACTCAAACTGAACTTTATTCTCAACCCATATCAGGATAATCAATGGTGCTTTTCCCTAAACAAGCCAGTCTGCCAGCCTCCCTCCCTTTCTTTCTTTCCTTCTTTTCCCCCTGCCCCCACTTCAGTACTAGGTATTGAACCCAGGGCCTTTGTACTCAGCTATATCCCCATCCCTTTTTATTTGGGGTAGTTTCATTTAAGGCACTAAACTGCCCAAGCGAGGCTCCAACTGGCAATCCCTCTGCCTCAGCCTACCAGAGGGCTGAAATTACAGGCCTGCACTGCCTTACCCAGCTATAAACTTTCTTATCTAGATAGAGGTAATGCTTAAAAGCACAGTCCTTTTTTTCACATTTCTCTTAATGAATACTTACTAAAATGTCTAAAATGAGGCAAAACTCAGAAGGGCATGGTGGCACATGCTTGTAATTCCAGCACTTGAGAAACTGAGGCAGAAGTACTCCCACCAGTTTTGGGCTAGCCTGAACTATATAGTGAGATCCTGGCCCAAAAAAACAAAAGAATAAAATGAGGCAAAAGTGGGTAAAATTAAAAACACCTGGGTAAAATCCTGGTTCTACCACTGACTAATTATGAGGTGGGATCAAAATAAATGGTGAATATTAAATTTTTTAAATTATTAGAGTAAAATAAAAGCCATCATTGATTTGCCTCAAAGCACCCCCTCCTTGCTTCTGGAAGTCCTCTTTCATGAGTGCCTTTACGAAGTGTGATCAAAAGTTTGGTGAATGTTACTGCTGAGTGCCATCTAAAGGAAACACAGGCTCATATAAGCATTATGATGCATCCTCATCCACCTTATTTACTGGATCTGGCACTGTGTGACCGCTGGCTTTTCCTCAAAGTCAAACTGGCCATAAAAGGTAAACATTTTGAATAGACTCAAGGCATTAAAGCAGCTATAACAATACAATTAAAGATGCACATGAAGGTGGACTTTCAGACTGCTTCAGAAAAGTGGCAAGAATGACGGCATAGGTGTGTTCAAAGCAAAGGGGGGTATCCTGAGGACAATTAGTGAAAATATGTCTTTTACACTAATGAAAATTTCTGAACATTCACCGCATTTTTTGATTATTCTGCATGTGAGGCTTAGCACAAAAACACTGAACTTCTCACCCTTTAGTTCTTCACTGTAAAATAGGAGAAAAGAGTACTTTATGAGGCTGTTGTAGAAATGGAATAGAGGAAAAAGATCTTTTTTTTTTTTTTTTTTTTTTTTGTGGTACTGGGGATCGAACTCAGGCCCTTGTGCTTGCAAGGCAAGCACTCTAATCACTGAGCTAAATCCCCAGCCCCGAGGAAAAAGATCTTAATAGACTAAGTGCTTGTTATGGCTTGCATCAAAACTGTCCCCCAAAGGCTTATGTGTTCAGTCGCAGGGCTTCTGGAAGACAATTCTATCACAGCGCATTAATCTCATCAATGGATTAATCCACTGACGAGTTCACAGCTGAATGTGGTAATGGGAGGTGAAGCTTAGCTGGAGGAAGTAGGTCACTGGAGGTATAACCTGGAAGGGTACAGTCTTGTCCCCAGTCCCTTCTCTCTCTGCTTCCTGGGTGCTACGCCCTTCTGCCATGATGTTTCTGCCTTGGAACCACCTGACCATGAGTGAAACCTCTGATATTGTAAGTCAGAATGAACTTTTCTTTCTTTAAATTGTGTATGTCAGGGATTTTCTCCCAGCAAGAGAAAGCTAACATAGTGCCTGATATAGGACAGCTACTGTGAAGATTACTGCATATGCTATGGTTATGACAATAAATCAAGAACAAACATTCTTGAATCCCTACCTTAATCTAAGGCCAGCACTAGATGAGAGGATGACCATATATGATACCAATGTAATAACAGCACAATCTGGTTTGTATAATTGCTATGAACATTCAGATATGGAGCAGCCATATATCATATGAATGTCAAATTTCATATAATTTAATTCACATATTCACAGAATACACATATAAGAATATGGGGGAAATAAGAGATTATTTTGATTAGCCCCACTAACTTCTTTTCTAAAATGTTCTTTTAAAATCACGAGATCTTGCCAGGGATGGGGGCACATGGTTATAATCCCAGCACTTGGGAGGTTGAGGCAGGAGTACTGCCATAAGGCTACACAGTGAGTTCTATTTTGTTTTGTTTTTTGTTTTTTTGGTGCTGGGGATCGAACTCAGGGCCTTGTGTTTGCAAGGCAAGCACTCTAACCACTATGCTAAATCCCCAGCCCCATAGTGAGTTCTAGATCAGCCTGAACTACATGGTGAGACCCTTTCTCAAAAAACAAAACAAAACAAAAACATGTATGTGCAAAGGATGTTAAACTATTCTACAGAATTCTAAATATACATTTAACTTAAATCTAAAACTTCGTCATGGTGCATTCTTAGAAGATAACACTGACTAAGAAGATACACTTCTAAGAATGGAACAGTATTCAAGTAAAAATCAGAGATTACAAAATATTTTCTTGAAAAGTATATTACTACCTGACTATTTTCAAAATGAACAGCTACAATGAGCTTTCCTCCGTAAAGCTTGTCTTCCAAATTTTCAAGAATGGATGGCTCATGCTCTGGTGGGTATGTCTGCTTTAGCCAGTCAATCCACGATAATCCCACAAGTGACTGAATCTTTTCCTCACTGAATTTGCGCATTTTTCTTCGAAATTCATTCACTTCAGGATCCTTCAAGGCATCAAATTCGTGCAGACCTAAACACATGTTGTAGAGGTATCATTTTCAGTAGCTAATAATAATAAAAGTGAATACGAGATTTTTTAACAAAAACGAATTTAGATATTTAGCTTTTATCAAGCAGACAAATCAGAAAGAATATGATAAAACAAAAATAAGCAAGATAAAATAGTAAATCTCACGTACAAAAGACATAGGAATTTCTAAAGTCTAAAGTCCTTGAGTTCAATCCCCAGCATCAAAAAAAAAAAAAAAAAATTAAAGTCTTGTGAAGAAAAGTAGATTGATTACCAGCTTTATAAGGATAATCATTGATATTCATAATACACAATTTAAAACCCACATATAGCCCAGCATAGTGGCACAGGCCTGTAATCCCAGCCCTTGGAAGGCTGAGGCAAGAGCAATGCCATGAGTTCAAGGTTAGCCTGGGCTACATAGTGAGTTCAAAGACAGCCTGGACTACATATCAAGACCCTGTCTCAAAAGTATCAGAAAAGGGGCTGGCGATTTAGCTCAGTGGTTAGAATGCTTGCCTAGCAAGTACAAGGCCCTGAGTTCGATCCCTGGCACCACTACCCCCAAAAAAAGTACCAGAAAAAACACTAATAATAGTAGTAATAATAATGAATAACATATAAAAGGTCCACAGTTTTATGCCAGGAATGGTGGTACATGTCTGTAATCCTAGGTACTTGAGAGAATAAGTCAGAAAGATCATAAATTCAATGCCAGCCTGGCCAATTTAAGACCCTGTCTCAAAAATAAAACTAAACCAGGCATGTTGGCTCATGCCTATAATCCAGCATTCTGGAGACCAGCCTGGGCAATTTACTGACTAAGCAAGACTTTCTCAAAATAAAAAGTTAAAAGGGGGGTACTGGGGTTGGGGATTTAGTTCATTGGTAGAATACTTGCCTAGTAAATGCGAGGCCCTGAGTTCGGTACCCAGAACCCATGGCGGGGGGCGTTGCACTGCAGTAGTTCAGTGTGAAGGCCCTAGGTTCGGACTCCAATATGGCAAGTAACAATGATAATAATAATAACAATGATGATGATGATGATGATGATGATGATGATGATGATAAATAAAAAGTAGGGGTTGGGCTAGGTGTAGTGGCGCACGACTGTAATCCCAGCACTTGGGAGGCTGAGACAAGAGGATCACTGAGAGTTAGAGATCAGCCTAAGCTACATAATGAATTCAAGGCCAAACTGAACTGCATAGCAAGCCTTGGCTTAATAAATGAATGAATGATTGGGGATGTAGCTTAGTGCCAAAGTGCTTGCCTAGCATGCCCTGGGTTCAATATCAAATACTGTGAAACAAATAACAAAAAGACTACATCACCCAAGGTCACTGATGCTGCTCCAACTATAAAAATTCAGGGGTTGGAGATTTAGCTCAAGGGGTAGAGCGCTTGCCTACCAAGTGCAAGGCCCTCAGTTTGATCCCCAGCATACCCTTCCCCCCAAAAAAATTCAATATATTTTGTTGAACTGCATTTACTACTGTTTTGGTAATATTTTGCAATATAGTATAAGGGACTCTAAACCAGGAGTGGGGGCACATGCTTGTAATCCCAGCACTC